>JBBJLR010000002.1:19877407-19891839 GCA_037577145.1 Brachypetersius gabonensis | reverse complement strand
TGTGTGTGTGTGTGTGTGTGTGTGTGTGTGTGTGTGTGTGTGTGTGTGTGTGTGTGTGAGTGTGTGTGTGTGCGTGCGTGTGTGTGTGTGTGTGTGTGTATGGACCTTTATACTGTGCAGAGGCTTTGGCTCACCTTGCCTGTGGAGGAGTGTGCACCTGACAGACAGACAGTCTAGCAGAGTCTAGAGGGAAAAAAAAACTCAACACAACAAAAAGAGACAGAGAGGTCAGAGGGTGATTCATTTGCTTTCAGTATGCTAACACCAAAGTGCCCTCCCATAAGTACGCTTCATAAAATTTATTTCACTCTTTCACCTGCATGTTAAAGGCCTGGTGAATGCATTTCATTGGCCCATATTTGCCTCACTGACTAATTTAATAAAACAGACACAAAACTGCTTTTTGTTAATGCTGTTCAGGAAAAGAAGATGCATAAAAGAAGAGCAATGTTTATCTATTATAATAGTGATTGTTAATAAATAAATAACTAGTATTAAAATGCACTTTCTAGAAAAGCACAAAATAAACTGCACTATGCTTTTAACACACATGAGCAGAGCTTTCTGTTTAAATGGAAAGCTTCATCCCTATGACTAGCAGATCCACTCCAGATCAGAAATATAGTCTCTTAGAGGTTTGCTCTTACCTTCTCTGGCAATTAAACTGGTCCCTTATTGATCTCCTCCCTATTACAATACAGTGATGGTGGACTCTAATTTAATCTATTTTAAGTTAATGTCCCAAAGAGCACTCTGTGCATAATCATCAACTTGAATAATTGCTCTGAAGCAAATAGGCCCCTATTCTCTGGGAGAGGCTAAAATGGTTAGAGATACAATGTATAACATTAATATGGGAGAAATTGTCTGTATTTTTATAGCAGTTAAATACTGTTCCCTATTCCAAATTCCACAAGTGTTCGAAAGTGTATCATGAATTTTTCAGTAATTAAACCAATCTGGTTGCAGTTGAGTGTTTAGAATGAACCACATATCCTAGTGCTGTACAGCTTCACATGTTTCAGATAATCAAGAGGACACCAGGAAGACACAAATAAAAATGAAAGTAGTAGAAGATTCCAAAGCCATATAGCATTAAGAAAGAACTTATAAGACAATTCTATTAAAATGTATCATATTGCAAAAGCGGTATTTAGCGGTAACTAAACCTCAAGGTGGATCATTGCACAAAAGCGCATACAAATAGATGATTTTGCATATTATTTATCATTTAATAACTTCTTGCAGACCGACTACTTGAAATATTGAATAAAACATTAAAGAATACCTTTTAGTTTGTGTTTTGGGCATTTCCTACTTTTCTACACATTTCTTCTGCCACAGAATAAAAAGATATGGCTCTAATAAAGGGCTTATCCGAGAAGAGGAGGTCAGAATGAAGAAGGGATTAAGGCTGCTTCCAGCTCACTGGCTCATCACAGCAGTCACTCATCAGTCAAACAGTTTCTCTCTCTCTCTGTTTCTGCTCGAATGTTGAAATAGATTGAGGAGGCACCAAACATTATGCACCATGTTAGCATTCCTCTCTTGTTTCACTGGTGACAGTCACCTTTACGAAAAATAATGAGTGATATAACCTTCAAGAGAAAATATTCTCACCTCCAAGAGAAAGTAATTTCTTGGTCCGTTCATCACAAAATGTCCACACAATATATAGAGAGCAAAAAGTATAGAGAGTAAAAACGAAAAGAAAAAGAAAAAAGGATATGAACAAATATGGACTTTTTTGGCCAGAGATAATATGAAAGTTATATGATGAGGAAATATGCAATACTAACTGGAAACTGAAATTAAAAATAGCAATGAAAATAAATAGAAAACGATATGCTGACTCAATTTCCATCCTCTACCTATTACAAAACTGTTTTTTTCTTCTTCACTAATACCGTATAATTATGGCAGCTTCCCTGAAGCAAACAAGTTTGCATTGAATGATGGCTTTCATAATTGAATGAGAAAACAAGTATCATCATCCTCTGACACATTTTCTAATTGCAGTTCATTTCAAAGGCTTTGGAGAGAGCTCATTTCAGCCACTCCATCAAGAATATTGCTCACCCTTGACAGAGCATAGTTAAGTAGCCATTGACAAATGTACGCATGTGAGGTAAACTCACAACAATTACTGTCCAATCTGACTCCTAAGTAATTCACTGACACACTACCTGGCGACAACAAGTTTACATTAAATACATGGGTTTAGTATGCGCATTGCTGTGAGCTATTGAAAATGAAGAAATTACCTTGATGTTTATCGACATTCTCGCTCCTATATGTAACTTGATTAAGACTGCATCTGCTTGGTCTGTATTTTATAGCTTATGGACTAATGAAGATTCACATGTCTACAAAATCAAGAATCGTATAGGAATGTTCAGCAGTTCAGACATAGCCTAGAACTCCTTAAAGACTGTAGCTCTCTTACTCTCATAGTTATTAAAGGGGACTGCACCTTTCTACATTTTACTGTTGAGTTTGCCAGTTTGCTGCATGTTTATTTATTCTCGGGTTTCCTGCACAATTATTGATAATGTGGACAAAGATGGTGTGCTTTGCTTGTAAATAATTCAGGACCAGTGTATTTCACTGTCATAAATGAAGTCACTGTTACAGAAACTGGAAACAAGAGAGCCATCGGTGTGACTTATCATTTAAAGACTAACCTTTAAACAACAGGTCTGCAGCTGGCCTAGATATATTCAGTGTCTGGTTTTTAAATCTATATGTTTTCTTGGAGCTATGTGACTAATGGTTTTAACTAGAAATGAAAGCTTACATTTTAGAATAGTTTACACTGTCTAAATCATCACAAATTTGCTTTAGATTTACATTATTAACTAAACTGTTATCACAAATGGTGTGGGATTCTGACACTCTGTTACATTTTGTTATTTATTGAGCTGTACAGAAAGTTCAGACTAAATACAGGCTTCAACATAGCTGCTGCTATTGAGGTGTGTGTGATGGTTTACGCATGTTTACACAAGGGTACGTTTCGGGTACTTTTTAGATCCGTTAGCCTGGTAGCTCTGTTGCAATACCTAAGAAGCATTAACTACATTTGAGAAAAACTGTGTGAACAGGACTATTGTTTTGAATTTGAATCATTATTATTATTTTATATATTTATAGATTCTAATTACGCACACGGCCCACTCAAGCCTAAGGGTAGCGCAGCTCCCTCGAGCCGGCTGATGGCAGTGCACTCTGATGTTCATTCGCTTTGTGAGGCTGGGAGAGACCAAATAGGACTGGAAACAACTGACTTCATATCAAAGACACAAACACAATTCTGCAGCCTTCAACAGATATTTTGTGTGGCAAATCAAGTACGCAGTGTGTTCACCTCTCTCCACGGCTTTTCGCGTCTTTCAGTTTCCATGGAGATGGACCGGGAAAACAGGCATGTGCTGGCAGTAGAGTGAAGGGAAAAGGCAGAGAGAGTGTTTAATCCATACACTTAATTAGCGCTGGCCCAATTTTAATGGCACTGTCAGCCACAGCGAATGACCTGAGGGAGGTGACTTCCAGAGGAAACTAGAGAACGAACGAGCATGTGCATGAGTCTGTATACATGAGTGAGGGTGTGTGTGTGCCCACGTGCCGACCTTTGCCCACTACAGCTTGCTGCAAACCCATGCACAGTCCATGCTAATTATTTTTTAGAGGAAACAGACTCAAATTGACAGAGGGGAAAGGGAACCAAATCTGTTTCGGCCCATTACATCTCATGAATAATATATGCACTGCATAATGTGCATAATGGAGTTTGGGCCGCGAGTTCACGAGGTAGTGGCAGCACTGCGGATGCCGAGGCGTGCCCTGAATGTACAGTGGCAGTCAAGTGCATTGATTTACTATGCTGACGTATTTACAGTTTCAAGGAGTCATCCTCTTATGGCCCTATGCATTGCCGCTAAATGAGCTTACGGGTGTGAAAGCTTGAGCGTATTAAGCTCCATTAGGATCTCATAAAGAGCTTATGCTTTAATCAGAAATGTATGTCTATGCACGTGTGTTGACGCCGCATGAGCATCATTTAAGAAGGTTCACGTCATTTAAGAGGTATAAGCATCTTTTGAGAGTGATGACAAATACTAGAGCATGCCCTAAAAACCCAATCCCCTTTTGAGAGGTGCTTTATGTTGTTAGACATTCAAAGCCAATGTAGCAGAGGTTGTATTTGCGTAAGTGATGGAGTGGAGATGAAAGAACATTGCTTAAACCATATTGTAGAGTGTATGTGAGCCAAAAGAATACTGCCAAAAAAGAACTCCATTTTCAACTGCCAGAGGAAGCTGCCTGACTGGTGTGAGTACATTCATGGCTGTGGCGCTTGCAAATCGGTGCAGCGACGGAAGCAACCTTCTCCTTTGTGCTTTGGCTGAATTTATGACTCATGCTCAGGCGAGCTGCCCTGTGCGCATGGAGTATTGTTGCCGCTATCTGGGGCAGAGACAGGTGCATGCCTGGATGCTTCTCCTCAACGCATCGAGCCTGCCCTGCTGTCTGACTCGCACAATGCATGAATGTGTGTGTGAGTGAGACAGAGAGAGAGGGAGAGAGAGAGAGGGGCAAAACACTAGAGACAAACAAAATAAATCTTGCAGAACGTCTGTTTGTCAGAGTGAATAGAACATAGCTGCCAAGGATGTGTGGTGAGAGTGAGTTTTCAGCTTGCATGTGTGTGTACATGAGAAAGAGAGAGCAACAAAGATACAGTGTTCATATGTTTAATGTTCAAGATATGTGAACAAAATGCTATGTGAATGCTGGGCTACATACATCTACAGCCATAATGAGAATTGCCAGGTTGGAATTTGTGTGTGTGTGTTTGTGCTGTTTTACATTACACATCATATTAGTGGCAGCTCATTTTGCACTTGAGTACTCTTTTCAGCATGTCTTTACCAACTTTATGATTTGGAGGAGTGTCGCGGGACACCAGTGAGTGGATTTTCTTTCATAGGAATACACATTCTCCTACTGTCCTGGCCTTGGGGGATTAAAACTTGCCAATCAAACTTTGTCATTTGTAAATAGTTTTTGTTATTTGTAAATAGTTTCGAATGAGATCTGCTGCTTAAACCCTCATTTAGGCTGACTCAATTAGATATCAACAATTAAATTTCACTTGTACTTACTTAATAATGAAACCCTTTATTACATCCTATGGCATGTTATTCATTAACTATATTGATTGCAGTACAAACTGGCTGAGTTAACAGACATTTATACCCACTGGCATTTATTGAGTCATTTATTGGGATTCAGGACTTCCCTGGTGAGCTCAGGATCATGAGGGCATGTTAAAAACACAATTGAAATTAAAAGAATTTCAGGACAAAGTAAATGACACATATACGTATCTCACAAATAAATCATCAAAATAGAGAAAAATTTTTAAATTCGACACTCAAAATTTAGCAATAGGGCTTAATAATACTATGAGAGCAGTTAATTAGAGACTCATTCGTAGTGTTTCGGGCAGACGGGATCTTTTCGAGCTGGTGCTGCAGCATATATCTTTGATGACCACCTTGCTGTGGGATCAGAACATCTGAAGGTCACAGAGGTCACCCGGTGGTCTGTTTGATTTGTCCGACTGAATATGTATCACTTTTGTGCTTTGATGTGAGACTGCCTGGGCTTTTGATGTGTGCGTTTTATGATCTACCACAGGAGAGGTGTAATCAGCTACATTTCCAGCCCCTGTACAATTACACCAAGCGCTCTGCCTGTTCTGACTTACCCACACATGCTCAGCGCAGTGATTTGTAGGACGCTGCCTCCCAGTGCCGGGAAGAAATTTCAGAGGAGGAGGACTCATTGTCCCCATTCATTTTATACCACATGTAAGAGATCGGTAATAATAGTGGTAGGTACATGAGATGTTTACCTCTTCTGTTCTGGTTAACTGTGTGATTACCTTCATCATCCACTTCTGCTCTGTCTTTCCTGCTCTATCTATCTTGTGTGTGTACGCTGACACTGACGGAAAGTTGCCGCTGAAAGTTCCAGAGAGAATGGGTGTTTGTTTGAGAGTGACAGACAGACAGTAGGTATGGAAAGGGGGAGTGAAAGTGTGTGTTTGCCTGATGTGTTCCAGAGCTAGAGGGGTTTGGTGTGCTGTGTGGAGATTAGTACTGCTCACTCTGGCCCCAATTTCAAAGGCCTGTCTCCCCCAGGCAGCCACAGCCCCTCTGACACTCCAGCACTGATAGGGAGATTTAGCCACCAGCCTCGGGGCTTCTGAGCAGCGAGTTTAATCAATAATGGTCTTATGTGTTTCTAAATCCTCCTGCTCTCGCAAGGCCGGCCCCTGGTCCTCCCGTGAAACAGGAGAGCCCCTCTGAGCTTTCATATCACTTTGCATTAACACAATTTTGCTTGCAGTTGTGTGTTACACCATGTCCATTACCTCTCTCTGCTGGCTGAAGTCAGGCGTTGGCAAAATAACTATTTCACTGAATGAAACACAAAGCTTAGTGTTAGCTTGACTTGTAGCTGAAAGTAAGAATAAGTAGCAGTTTAGTTTTTTTTGGCAGCCGCGCATTACTTGTTCCCCACGCGCCGAGAAACAGAAAGGAATTCTTGTTCTTTTCTTTTTTTTAAACTATGTTTTATTCATTGCCCCCCATTTTTAGAATGCTTGGTATTCAACTCCACTGCACGGTTATGCAGACAAGCTGTTACGTCACATGGCACTAGAGAAAGTGAGAACGTGAGAGACAGAGAGAGACCCTAGCCTGCCATTCCATTGAAAAGGTGGCAGGTTTTATACAGCAGCACAGGTGGGAGCTAGAGTGTTAAATCTCTGTGATTCAGAACCACACTGTTATGCTGATAGTAACTGACAGTGCAACAGTAAGTCATTGTTCTGGGCATATTAAGCAGCAGCATATGTCAAAGACTCTGTCCAATTTCAGATGTCTTCTTTAAACATTATTCATAAGACACACCAATATGTCGTCCTCAACCTTGATCTCCCATAAGCTTTTGCACCACATGCTACAACAAAAATGGAGAAGTCCACTACAAGGACCGCAGGGAGTGTATGTTGTTGTATAAATTATTTTCAGTCTACTCCATAAATTGCCATTAAAGGATGGTTTGAAAGAGAGTAAATTCATTAAATGTCATATAATAAACGACCTGCTCTGTGATGTTAGAAATAGCAGTCTCCTGTTTGCCTGAATATAGAAAAAAACTATAATAAAAACTATAAAAAAATAAGATTTTGACATTTTTTCTCTTTTTATTTATCTGTTTGTTTTTTCATTCATTCATTCATTTTTCTGGCTAGCTGTTTTAATATCTCTGTGTTTTTTCCGTCTTTTTTTTCCAACTCTGACTTGTTTGGTTTAAACACCACAAACTTCATCTTCTTTCAGAAGGAAAGACTACTGACATGGTTGTAGCCCCACAGACTAGACAAACATTACATTTCATTCTATCTGCAGAAGCTCATCTGCTCCTCTGTCATTGCTGCTAAGTATGCTGCTAATGATGTGGCCTACACAGGGCCAGGACATCCATTTGAGTAATCATCTAGAACAACGCGTCTTTTTGTACATCTTTTTTCTAAGCTTTCTGCGAGTGGCTATGCTGTGTATCAGTTGTTCCTCAGGTCAGCCCAAACCTCTTTGAGACACTGGCAAACAAATTGACCACTTAGTAAATGTAAAAAGGTGTATTTTTAGCCAGTTTGTAAACCAAAAACAATAAAGACAGGTGTAGAACATGCATTAGACCTCATGTCACGTGTAACACGTCTATCAAGCAAACCTGACCAACTATTAAAGTCTCTCTTTCTTAGTGTCATTTTGTTAAAACAAGTTATGAAACTAAGTTAACTTGAAGTAAGCTAAATGATAAAAAAAACAAGCAGGCAATATCCACTGAATAAACATAGTGTCTGCCATTACTGCCTCTGTCAAGAAGAGTTTAATTAAACCTACTATGGAAGTGTCATGATCAATACCGGTAACCACCGGTAACCGGAACCAGTACCCGCCTGCGACCACCTGGGGTCGCTTCGACTAATGGACTGAATCACCTGTCTCCTTTCACCTGTATATAGTCACCTCTTGATTACTTCTCCTCACCTGCACTACATTCCTCATCATTGTCTGTATTCTTATTGGTTCTTAGTTTAGTCTTCTCTGTATTTATACTAGTCACTTTCCTATGTTCAGTATGCCAGCATACACTCACATTCCCTCTTCTTATGTTTGCATGTTCCTGTCCCCTTTTTACGTTTAGGTTTGGCCACCATGCCTATTTTCTGTTGTACTGTTTATGAAGTAATAAAACCCCTTTCTGTTTCTACTATGGACGTCTGCGTTGGTGCTTGCGCTCTTTCTCACCTTCAACGGGACTCGCCCTTGACAGTAAGTACAAAATACTGCTGAGTGTCTAGATGAAATGTAGAATTGTTTCAGCTTAAAACTGCATAATGGCTGTTTGCTAACTAACTTAGCTAACATTGGAAATATTTAGCAGTGTCTAATAAAGAATGGGCATTAGCTGTTGAATCCCTGTCACTTTAATCATTGAAATACACTAAAGCACATGCTTACCTAATGACCAGTACATGAACATTGCTGCTCTATTCTTTTTATTTCATCTACACTGATTTGATGAAGCTGGTCTAGATATATATCGGCTTTAGCTTCAATGTTTGTCTTTTTAGTGAGTTTAGAATTTTTTTTATCTCAAATAGGCTGCAGAAAGAAAACATCATATTGCTCCATATCCATAATGAAAAGTCAATTTAGCACAATTATGTTTGAACTAAATCAGCGTGGGCTGGTCCTGGTCTGCATAATCGAAACACAGCTCATTTCATCAAGAACCATAAGACAATTATTAGAAACCAGCTGTAGGCTTCCTTTAGCTTGGTCTTGATTTGCCTCTGATAAGGTTAGATGTTTATGTCCAAATGAACATAGTAACTATGGTATCTTTACCATTCTTTGGAATGACCAACTATTACTATACTACTACTTTTTGCACTTATGGTAAAGGGTTTAAACCGAATTTGCAGTTTGGAAGAGGTTAACAGCAATGGTTTTGAGTTGATATTGAAGAGTTGCATTTGAAGCAAAAATGCCATCCTAGACCTCTGTCTCTGCACAACTATCTTCGATACGCCTGCATATGCCTGCATGCACAACACAAGCGTGACAGCAAAACAAACCCATCTCAGGGTGGGCCTGCTGAGAGCTTGCGGGTGAAAGTGGAACATATGCACACAGCATGCCAGAGCACAGTGTGTATCTGCGGGTGTCTCATGGACACACATGAGCTCTCACCATGGAGCAAGAGAGGCAGAGCAGTAGCGAGAGAGACAACCCTGCTGAGTCGTGGCTCTCAGCCTGGCTCCAAGCTTCAGCTTCCTTTGGTCCTTCAGCCAATATCGGGTCAGAAAACACAGACACTGGTCAAAAGCTGCTAAAAATCTAATCAGTTTTTTGACTGGTGAATATTTGAAAGCCATTTGCTTGCAATGCTCCAGACTTTCCTGCAAGTGAGCTTTATCTCCTTGCTCACTGGGGACGTGGACGTGTATTCCTGTAACACTGCTTCATGGCGATGTTCATTATGTAAGTGCACTAAAAATAAATTTGCCTTGAATTCACTTCTAAATTCAAATGACTACATTCAGCCAGCATGTTTTTAGTCGATTAAACGCAACTTAAATCACAATTCTTGGCAAAACTGCAAAGCACAAATGTTCTGCATCATGGTTTTGCCAAGTGGATAGATGTAGTAGATGTGTGGAATTTTTTTAAATTTTCATTCATCGTTTGCCTTGTGTTTGAACCTGACATCAAGTCCAACCAACAGCTTTACAGCATTCAAGCTCAATGAACAGAAAGTCACAACACCAAGCTTAAAATGGCCAATAGAAAACGGTAAATATTTTTGAGCTTCATGAGTTTTTTTACATTTTCAATCTAGTTCTTCATTATATAGTCTTCAGTCCTTCATTAAATATTTTCTTTATTCCTATTAATCCTTGTCCTTAGACTATAGAAAAATTTCTATTAAAACTGTGAAGTTAGTCCAGGAACCACCAAGTAAGTCCCAGAAGCGCAGTAGAACTGTCCAAAGCCGATGGGATCTGACAGCTGTTGTCAAGTTTGGTTGGGTTGGGTTGGGTCATTTCCCAACTTTTTGAGGGTCGGGTTCGTTTTTTGGAGTTAGGATGCCTCACATGATGCCTCCCCTTCTTATTCGCTATCCTCCCTATTTTAGTTTTTCTCTTTTTAATATGTAACATGCATGTGAGTTTTAGGCTTGAACTGTGCACAGTGTGAGGTCAGTGCAGTATACAAAGACTAAAATCATTTACAGTGTTGATTGAAATTAAGCCATGATCCAATGTCTATTATTATCTTGATTTTACACCAGGCCTATTCAACTAGCGTTCCACGGGCCGGATTCGGCCCTTTTGAATTTTTTTACGGCCTACAAGACTGCCAGTAAATCAGTGTGTGATTTGTGTGATATAATGATGTATCAACTCTAACATCTTTAAAGATCAGAATTCTAATTAAGAACTGGGTGGCGTTAAAACGGCTATGTTTGATGTTTGAGGTTAAAGCGCCACTGCCACAGTGCTGGCCTGGCCATCGGCCGTACTGGACTGAAAGTAAATTTGGGCTGGCCCGGAATCCCATCAGCCCCCCTCCCCCTGGATAAACGGGCCCTGGGAACGAGAGTCTCGACAGTGCAAAATTCTGTGGCCCCCGAACCCCCAGAGACTTTTATATCCGACCCACTTGCTATTGAAATTGAACAGCCCTGTTTTACACGCTGTGTTTTTCAGCATGGTGACTGCCTATGGACCAAATTGGGTCAGTTTCAAATCTTCAGCTCTGGTCAAGTTCGGCTTGGGTTTGGATTGATGATGTAGTTCAATTTGGCCTGGGCTTAGACAGTTCAAAATTTCAGGCCTAGTTGAATTTGTAGTGCTCGGCCAAGTACGAGGTTCTGCATTCTGCTGCAGTTTGTTCAGAGGCTATTGAAACCTGCCATTGGGAGATTTGTGGAACCTACGACTTTTGTTATGGTTGTTATAGATCTTCATTTTGCTTTGGTCCTTCTTTGGAGCGGTGCTGGCTGACATTGATGAAGTGGACAGTGCTCTCCACTCCAGGAAAGCGGATGGCATGAAAACAAATGCTGTCTGGATAATGTAAATCTCCATTGTGTGCAAGTTCACAGTTTCCTAAAAAAGCCATAAAGTCAGCAGTGTGTGGGTTCTTGCAGAAAGCACTCGGCTCCTGCGATATATCTTAGTCACTCGTTGCTTGTGTAGTTGGATTCTTATGTTTAACTGGTCTGTAGTGTGTGGTCTATGATGTGACTATGGCAACAGGTGATGGAGTTTAGATTCGTACACACACACACACACGTACACGCTCAGTCACTGTCTGTCCTTGCTGTCATATGTCAGTCGACTCTTACTTATCACTTGAGCACACATGCGCAATCCTGATCTGACACACAGAACCACTACAGGCAGGAGCCCCTCAAGCCCCGCACAGCAGTGGTCATCTCACGATGATTATATAGTGAGGAGAAGTGCTCCTGTAGTGCATGTTTGTGTCTGTTTCCCTGGAAACACCAGTACAACACCATAGCGGAGACTTTCAGCTTCTTTGTGTTTACTCTACGTGCTAAAAGTTCTTGAGTTTTATTTTTTCCCCCCGAGGTCTACTTATGACAGTTATGTGGTTTTATGTAGCAAAAACAGACACAATTCATTTTTACATGACTATTTTACATCTCTTTTTATCCCACTGAATTAAACAGTGTTCTTGTTGCAGTGCATTTAGGGCTGATATGTAAATTATATCTGACTGGCTGCTCTGTATTGTATTTCTAAATCTTGGTAGACTGAGCAGATATATGTAATGTCTTTTGTGACATTGTAAAAATGGTAAATTGACTGTTTTTGAGCTTGTTTACATGCATGGACTCTACTGACTGGGCCGTGAACAGTATATTTTGAAACTCTAAAACTCTTTTTTATTTTATACAAGCAAGAAAAGTAGGGTGGGGGAGTGGGGTCCCGTGAAATGAGCCCTGTAATTGATGGCACTTAGACTTAGGCTACTTTTCTGCTGGAAACTTTTCAAAAGCAATTTCAATGGAAAATTTCCTTTGTAATTAGCCTCTCCATAAGAGTGGGCTGGATATTCGACAAAAAAACGTCATGTATTCATTCGAGGATTCTTCTCATTCCTGAGGTTAACCTTTCATGCGGGCTTATTTCCCGGTCTTGAGTAGATGCGTGCCAAGCCTGTATATGGGTTCTGCACCTGAAAGCCTGTTGGTGTGTGTTCATGGGTGCATTATCGGGACAAAAATGTCCCTGCTTTGAACAAAAATCAAATAAAATTGGGGGTTAAGAGCAATATCAGAATAACAAAAGGACTTTGACTTAGAAAGTGGGTCGTTTTAGAAATTAGAACTAGGATTAGAAAATTATAACTTATAGGTACTTGCAAATACATGGAATGCATATGACAAACTTACATGGGTATGGTTGTGTATGTATGTGCATGTGTGTGTGCGTGTCTGTTTGTGTGTGTATGTGTTTGTGTGTGTATATGTTTGTGTGTGTGTTTTTTTGTTTGTGTGTGTGCATGTGTACATGTGTTTGTGTGTGTATATATGTGTTTGTGTGTGCGCGTGTGTGCGCGTGTGTGCGCGTGTGTGTGCGCGTGTGTGCGCGTGTGTGCGCGTGTGTGTGCGTGTGTGTGTGCAGAGAGTTGTAAAATTTGCAGGCATGAGCGTTCATGTTCGGTGATATCTTTTAATGATGGAAGATGATGAATACTGGCACATGATGGCTATTTCCCTCTAACAGCATCAGCTGTGGTTTCATTGCAACTTTTCCAGCAGGGAACTGGAGCCTCTAACCCACATGAGACAGATGACTGACAGGTGACCTGCTCTCTTTGTCTGTCTCTCTTGCTCTCTCGATCTATCTGTCTATCTCTGCATCCACTGGATTGCTCTTGATTTTCCTCTTGATGAGCTGTGTGTAATGAGAATACTAGTAATATTCTGTAATATCTGAAGTGTTTTGGTAAAAACAATGCAAAAGTCTTTCATTTCTTATATTTTTCTTGTTTGTTGTTTATTATCCCCTTTAGCTCCAGCAGCCATTACACAGTTAGCAGTTGCAGACCCTGGGGAGCTGTTGTATTGTTTCTCTAATCAGAGTGAAATGCTGATATGCTTAAAGTAGTACAAAATCCCACTGGGTCATTCATTACCAAAACAGACAGGAATGTCTATAGAATTCATGATAATAATAAAAACATGTTTTACTTATGCAGCAGTTTTCACAATAACAAGGTTGCTTTACCATATTAACATGGGGAAAAAAGGAGAAACGTGTTAAAAAAATAAAAACAATAGAAATCTGATAAAAATATAGGAATACTGTCTCATTGCTGCGAAACGCACATTTTTGCCATATTCTCACCATTCATAGTCATGGATGTGAATGTCACAGGTTATCATGCTCAAAAAGAACTTTGCAAAAAATATTGGTTCTGTTTGTTAATAAAATGCTGATCTGAGTTTAAAGCACTTTTTTCATCTCCCTGTTTCTTTCAGTGAAACAACCCTGAAGAAAATGACACAAAATTTCACAGTTTAGGGGCTAACACACTGAAATATCCACCCACTGAGCAGAGTCTAGTGCTGACTGTGAGAGATCACTGGCAGGAGACCTGAGGGTATGAGGGAGGGTACAGGGATGAAGAAACTCTGCAGGATTGTAAAGTACTCTACAAAAAGCATTGCTGTAGTTAAATTAACGTTAACCAGTAAACCTCCAGTTTTACGCGGATCAGAGCTCGCGGATCCAGTCACACGCAGTTTTTTATTTCGAGAACGAAACTGATCGTTTTACGCGGAAATATTCAAGACAAGGCGGAACCTGCAAATATTCTCTGCTTTTTTTTTTGTTGCTTTTTTTCGTGGCAATATGTTTTTTTAAAAACTCATTTTAGTACTTCTGGCTCCCAGTGCATGGACTTTAAACCTCTCTCGCTCTCTCTTTCTCTCTCTCTCTGTCGTTCTCTCTTACTCACTCTCTTGCTCTCTCTCTCTGTATGTATCTCTCTCGCGCTCTCTCTCTCTCTCTCTCTGGTTCCTGACTTTTCCAGAGAGTGCGTCTCTCTCTGTGTGTGTCTTTCTTTCGCTGTCTCTCTCTCTCTCGCGCGCGCCATCTCTCTCTGTCTCTGTCTGTCTCTCCCTCTCTCGCGCGCGCGCGCAATCTCTCTCTGTCTCTTTCTCGCGCGCAATCTCTCTCTTTCTCTTTCTCGCGCGCAATCTCTCTCTCTCTCCCTGTCTCTCTCTCTCGCGCGCGCGATCTGTCT
>JBBJLR010000002.1:19832650-19862969 GCA_037577145.1 Brachypetersius gabonensis | reverse complement strand
CACACACACACACACACACACACACACACACACACACACACACACACACACACACACACACACACACACACAGGAACAAACTCAGACAAACAAATGCACAACAGGCACACGCATCCATGTCAGCCTGTTTGAGTCATGTTTAGTGTAGGATTCCAATATGTGTGCTATCTGAACACTGAAAAGGCTGTTTATCAATATTAATACAGGCTGTTGCAAGCTAATTGTGCAACCTGCCAGTGTGCCACTGAAGACAACTGCTGCAAGGCATGAAATCTTTGTCTCAACATGATAGCTGACATAATACACACATACACACGCACTCTAACACACACACACACACACACACACACACACACACACACACACACATAGACACACTCTAAAAGTAGAACTAGTCCATCTTTGTGCAGAGTCCTTGAAAAGAGCCACAGAAAATTGCATGTGTGTGTATTTTAGTGGACACTAGAGACAGTATGAGAAATTGTAGCCAGTGCTCCTGTGCAATGTTTACAGTCCCCCAAGATAGCAATGAGAACACATGAAATTGTTCTAATTGTACAGTTAAAGCCGTATTAATGTATTTCAGTAGTATTTAGAAGTTAAGAGTATTTTAAAAGACAATAAGTTGAATGCAGGGAGTTAAATACAGGGAGTGAGACAAACTCTTTTTAGTTTGTAGTGTTTTACTTGTTGATTTAATGCTATTAACATCAAATTTCTCATGACAATCCTTTTTTTCTGATGATAGATTAGCCTTGCTAGACCATTCAGTTTTGCATTACATAATACAAAGGAGGCACCTTCAAAAACAATGCCATCAGTAAGGAAACACACTTGTGTGTGGAACATGTAGAAAAGAGCTTCAGACTGTACAATTAAAGCTGTATTAATGAGCTTCAGTATTTTGGACTTAAACATATTTTAAAGGGGAAGTCTTCTTTAATACAATCATTATGATTAAACAGAATCAGTCAGAACGGTTTGACGGTTTCAGTCAATCAGAGTGGCTTGATGTGAAATGTGTAATTCTAGAGACACTCTTAACTGGTGATAGATGGTGATAGGACGCTGAAGCCCTGAGTGCCTCTACTGTATAAGGATGGCTCAAATGTTTCCTATGGCTACCCACAAATAAACATCAAAACCAGTTCTTCTTCATGTTTACCTCTTTTGGTGAGGATTTTTGTTGCTCCAACCCATTATTACACAATCAATTGACATCTTTGAATCATGTAGAGACATAGGATTATTTTCTCACAGTCAGAAAGAAAGATATTATGTAAAAGGGTCACAAATGCAGTGTCTAATGTACAAGTCTTTTGTCTTTTGCAATAGTTAAGCAATATATTTTGGCCTAAAATGTATTTTTAAAGATATAGCGGTACATGCTTCACATGGTATGAATAATAGTGCTAAAAGAAAACACATTTCTTTATTTATCTTTGTTTAACCACTATAAATATTACAAAAAATGCAGGTTCACTAGTTATCTGAACATGTAAAATTGCTGTATTTGCACTCTAGACATTACAGGCCTTAGGTTTTAAAGAAGAATCTTAGAGTACGTTTCTCAGTATAATTACCCATCATGAACCATTTCACATCAAAATACCCTGAACTACTCAAGAACTGAATTAAGCAGACAGTAGCCACACATGCAGTGACATTACATTTATCTCACAGTTGCTTGATTGTGGAGAGGTTTGTCAAATCAACTGTAAAACCATTTAATGACTCTGCACTTTCTTTTCTTTGCATTTTGTATAAGAGTGTCACAGTCTCTTTAGGTCCATTGTTTAGTGTTCCTAAAAGCCCTCATTCCCTCTTCCTCCCTGACTTTATGTGTAAGGGATATATCCACTCAGATACCATTAGCATCAGCTACCTCTCTGTTTAAAGTATTCAAGTAGGTTGCACAAGATAACACAATGCAGTTTGGTGTTTGTTTGGAGTTCTGAAGTGTGTCTCTGGATCGCAAGCTATTCAAATGGAACATTCCAAGAAAGGCTATTCAAGGCCTTATTAATCTCTTCAGGCTGATTAAGAAGGGACTTACTTCTGATCACTCCTTGCCTTATGTAACTTCAGCCAAGTTTCTGGGAAGCACCAGGCTTTTGATGACATCCATTAAACATGTGTCTCCAGGCTGCTGAAGAGAACGTCCCACTGGTCTCGACTTGTTTACCTGAAGAAGAAGTATCCTCATCCTCATCCTCAAGCCACTTCATCTCTCCATCTCTTACTCTCCCTCACCTACTTTCTCTACTGAGCCCCTCCGCTGCGGTGCTAATCCATTATGAATCAATTACTCATGCTGCTGGGCCCGACGTTCTTTAATCTTTCTCTTTCATCCAATTACGGCGCCTGACAGCCCTGCATAGTGAGGAGAGTCGGCTCAAGTTTTATTTGTACCTTTTCTAGCAAATGCTGTGCACCACAAAGAAGATGGGACCCCAAGTCTCCCATAAATAGGGACCTAACCATTCTTTTATATGAAGAGACTCCACAGTGAACCCATCTACATAGTCATCTTTTGCGAGGCTAATATCCTGACTCGTTAGATGTGCTGCAGTATCATCCTTCCAGCGCCTCTATCCCAAGGCATCTTTGACTCAGCACTCGAAATGAGGTCAAACATATTCAATTCCTCACCAAAAAAAAGGCTCCAAGGATTCATTGAAGAGCTGATGAAAGAGCTTTTCTTTAGCACAGAGAGCTGCAATGTGCACTGCCTCTCATTTGAGTGCATCCTCATTACCCAATCTAAACCAAAGTCCGCTTTATTGCCAGTGTGCTCATGTGTAAAGCAGACATAAAACAAAGTCCTCCCGGATTCCCCATGAGATCTGAATATGCAATACAGGTTAGCGACAAGCAATAAGGTGATAGTAAGCAAAGTAAGACAAACATTAAACTGTGCATTTACTGGGCCAGATGCCTACAGGTTAAACATGTAACAGCATAAATAGACAACAGGTACTGAACCTCCCTGCAGAAGTCTGAGTTAGAGACATCTTAACCACTAAAAGACAAGCAAAGTAGTTAAAACATCTTGAACCTGAAAATTGTATGTCATTATATACCTAATAAGTCAAATACGACAGGTCAAGTAGGTGTTTATAAAGCAATATTTCTCCAGGACCATTGTACAACATGAACAACCAAAGCAGAGACAACACAGTGCAGACAGTACAGGACAACAGACGTGGGACAACCAAGAGCTAAAAGAAAGAAAACACCAGCACAAATATGACAGGACAGGACTATATGCATTGCAGCCAGCATATTGCAATACTATACATTGTTTTGTAACTACTATGAAGCTAATATGTGCGTTTTGTAGTTGTGAAATGAGTACATATGGGCCCTGTAAGTTTAAAGCGTTCGTGTGGGAAAGTGGTAGTCAATTACAGTATTTCATGAGGAAGATAAGTTAAGAAGCCCCATGGCTTTGCGGCTAGAAACTGTCTTAGTTGGTACTGGACCAGATGTTTTGGTACCATCTGCCAAGTGGCAGCAGTGTGAAAAGGCTAGTGATGTATGGATGCTGGAGATGAGTGGAAGTGGTGACCCAGTGGT
The DNA here is from genome assembly GCA_037577145.1 of Brachypetersius gabonensis. NCBI lineage: Eukaryota > Metazoa > Chordata > Actinopteri > Characiformes > Alestidae > Brachypetersius > Brachypetersius gabonensis. Next base: position 19,859,390 of record JBBJLR010000002.1, on the reverse strand, counting down.
GACTGGGCTCATTTCACTACCCTCTGGAGGGTTTTGCAGTCTGATATAGTGTAGTTGCCACAACAGGTCAAGGAGTTTTAATGAGAAAGGTCTCTGGAGGACAGGCTAGTTTTTTGAGTCTTCTTTTGAAAAGGATGACGTCATACAAATGCCAACAGCTGCTAGCAGCCACAGAATGCTTTTTATGCAGATGACATGCGGATTAGTTCTTAGTTGCAGGCCTTCTCCCTCTCCAGCTGCACCCAATCTGACTTTTCTAAGCTTAATGCTAAAAGATATACTATTTCCTTCCAAATCAATAACCTCGATAGCAGTTAATCTGTTCAGTAATGGCACTGTCATCCACTGTGTGCAGCTGCAGTGTTATCTTTAAATCTGCCCTCAGTTTTGAAAATCATATTTTATAAATTCCTTATCCAAGATGACTTTCCTCAACCACCTTAACATTGCACGTCTCCGTCCTGCACTCAGCACCAACAACTCTGAAATGTTCTTTCATGCTTTTATTAAGTCTCCTAAGTCCATTGCCTGGATCCAGTATATTCCGAGCCCCTGACCCACATTAAAAGCTCAGCACACAGCACCCCTATCCTTCGTGACCTTCACTGGCTCCCTGTCCTTTATCGCACTGAGTATAAAATTCTTCTGTTTACATTTAAAGCACTCCATGGTGCTAGTCTTTATCTCACAGAATAACATCAGCCCCACTCTCTCACTCTCAGTCTCAGATCTTCATTTTCTAGTGTGTTGCCTGTCTTGAAATTTAAACTGACCACCATGACAATCTGTGGAACTCTCTTCCCCACACCCTGTGAAATTACTTTTCTCCTCACATTAAAAACTCTTGTATCTTTTCTCTCTGTGAACCCACCTTTCCTGATCACTGCCTGTCGTTACTATCGAAGTGAAGGTGAACCATTTGTCACCCGTGAACACACTCTGCACAGCACACAGAGTGAACAGTGTGAAATCCTCCAGTGTGTGGGGATGGTACTTTGCTTGAGTGGTGCCACTGGAAGTCCTGAGATTCGAATCCATGACCTTATGATTGCATGGGCAACTCCCTAATCTGTGAAGTGTCCTTGAATTTTTTGAGTAATATGTTGTTGACCATAAATGTATTTTAAAGATACAGACGTACATGCAGGCTATGGTGTGAATAAGTGTGTAAAAGTGGTTGAATGGCATTATGCCTTGGTCAGTTGATATTGACCTGAAAACTGACCCAGCATAAAGTGAGAGACGTGTAGCTTGATTTTGATCTCAAACTGCTACCATAAGTTTGACTGTTGCTTTTAGTAGCCTTAGCTAAGTCCTTTACCAGTTTCCAGAGTTGCTGTATAACATTACTTTATTAAGGAAGCAGATGGTGTGACACACAAATTATCATAATAAACAAAAATGCCCAAGTTTCTTTTAGTTTTAGGTCTTAGAAACATTCTCCCAGGTTCAAAGATCGTTCAACCTGGGAGAACTTTCAGGATAGGTTCCGGCCGCATGTGGGTGAGGAAAACCCACAGAGGGAGGGGCTCCGGAGAGCAGCTGAGCAGCAGTGTGCCATGTGAAAGAGCAGCTAGTGGCAAGCATGTACAAACACTGGTTCTAGACTATTTTATACCATTTATATTTACTGAAATCAGATTTTATTGATACACTCTGAGTTCTTTGGGTTAATGTCTTAATTAATAACTAATTGTAATGGATAATTGTCCCCTTACTACTGACTGAATCAGTGTTGCTGATGCAAAGTATGCCCTTCATTACCAAACCTAGTGACTCAATTATGAGACAATTCTATGTTATTAACAAACTATGAGAAACTGTTACTTTGAAACTCGCCTTCATTTTTGATGGTCACAGGGATGTGTTGGGATCTAGTCTTGTTAAACAGTGAAAAGCTGCTCTCAAACATTGACCACTTAATCAACTCAGTCAGTGTAGTGCTGAAGGGATAGATTAAATTGGCCTATCAACTGAAACTTTATGAAGTGATTTCATGCATTCTTGGGAAAGCAATTCAAAGTATTAAAGTATAATCTTACAGTAGATTCTTTTGATACATGGCATAGCACACGTTTCATAATTTGTATTGAGACGCCTACAATTACTTGGTATCTAAATATAAATTACTTTTTTATGTGTCTTCGCCCATATCTATGCTTGGCATTGTTGGAGTATTGGTGATGCTCCTGCTCATGTGTGGCATGGTGGCATATGCCAGTATTTTATTCAAAAAATGTTAATGTTTGAAATGGTGTGTGTTCATTGCAGTTTTTTTTTATTATTACTACTAAAAAATAAATACTCAGGCTCTTGAACTTGGGAAACCTCTTGATGGAACTTTCCTCTGATGACTATGCTACACGGTGCTGCTGGCACTGGGAAAAATTTCCATAACAGCTCTATTGAGAAGAATATTCAGTTTTCTAATGTCTATAGTCAATAACTTTGATTAAAAATGTATTGTAAACAGACAATTCTAGCATATTATTTATCATCTATCTTTGTTTAATTTATCATGCTTTTTTTTGTTATTTCATACATGGCCAGAAGTATTTGGACACTTCTTCGAATTGGTGGCTTCACCAGTTTCAGTCACAGCCATTGCTAACAGGTCAACAAAGCACACAGCCATGGAATGTATTGAAGAGCGTAGTGACTTTCAGTGTGCCACTATCACAGGATATAAAAAATATTGACAACATTTTCACCCATCTTTAGCTTTCCCAGTGTTACTGTAAAATACACAGAAGGAGCCACAGTTTGGCAGCTTTATGGATTGGATTTCCATGGTAACTGTGTTGGCTAAGCAGTCACATGCAAGCCTAAGATCTTTATGTACAATGCCAAATGTCAGCCAGACTGCTGTTGGACTCAAGAGCAGTGGAATGGCATTTTCTGGAGAGGTGAGTCAAACTTCAACATCTGCAGTCTGACGAATGAATATGGGTTTGGAAGAAGCCAGGAAAACTCTACCTGCCTCAATGCATCATGTTTGATGGAAGAACAAAAAGGCTGTTTTTCATGGTTTGAGTTGGGCCCTTTAGTTCCAGTGAAGAATTTGTGTATGTGTAGTGTGTTCATTCTCTGTCCATTCTCTACAACCTGGTTTTTGTTTTCTTTCCACATTCAGAGGGATCTTGTCCTGTTGCTGATCCTCAGTGCTGCCGTTTGAATGGTTCAGTATCCCTAAACATTAAGCGTTGTCTGGAGGATTCTGTGTCAGCTAAACTGCTCTTTGTGTGGTGGATTATAATGTAATCCAATGCACATTGATCCAGTTTCCGACAGAGCATTATATCCACATTTCAGCATGATACATTTACATTTAATTTTCCTGTTCAAGACTCTGTGAGGACCGAACATATTCTCTATGTACTTCTTCATAAAAGGCACCAGGCAGCAGACAAAGCAGGTGACGCCGCCTTTGTACCGGAAATACAAATACGGAAAGGAATGGCGAGGGGTAGGGAAATAGCCCGCTTATACTGTTGAATATGCAGGATGATTTTAGATTCTCTCAAGGGCATGTCTGCTGCCTTTAATTCATGTGGAAGGGGAAAGCTTTCAGGATCAGACTGCAAAGCAGCCCTGTTATTTTCCTCTCCCTGGGGTCTGTGGGATGATTCCGTCCCTCTCACTGTCCTCCATCAATGATGCAGTAGGGGGGCACTCTCTCTAAAAACCTCTGCAGGTTTAATGCACACGGTCACCTTGTTCACTCTCACCCCCCACCTGATGGAGGAATGTTTATATATAGCAGCCCAGTTGAAAGCACGAACATAACTCCTTTTATGTATCGAGAGGAAGTCAATTTTATGAGGTTTATGACGTGATTAGAGAAAATACTCAGGAGACACACGCATGGTGAAAGAAGTGTGTTTTCTCCCTAGACTGACTGCTTTTAGTAAGTGCCTGCAAATGTCAGGAATGTGCATAAACCATGAATGAATTCTTTTGATGAAGTTTTTAATGACTCACTTGTGTGTAAAGTATAATATTTACATTTACGTTTTGCTGCTTATTTGCCAAATTATGTTGTATTAACTGTTTAACCACTTGTCGTATGTGCTTTGTTGTTCTTTAAAACTGCTGCTAACAACACCACCATAACACACTTCACTATTGCTTTGACATCAGTCAAAATGTTTCTGAGTAACAGATTCTTACTTACAAATGTTTAAATGTTCCATGCTGGATAAGTTGAACAGATGTGCCCAGGCCAGAAAATGTGGATGTGTGTCAGTATAAGTTTGGATCTCCTCTTGAGTGACATGCTTTTTGGCTCAGTCACTCTACCAGGCTTTGGACAGATGCATCCTAGACAATGGAAACAAATATTTATAAACCAGAAGCTGCTGATTCTTGTAACATCAGTCTTAGAATTTTCAACACAGTGATGGAAGCTGGTGTGATTTTTGCTTACATTCTCTCTGCCAAACTGATGTGTGGGAATTAATCCGTCCAGTTAATATTATTCTACTTCAAGTCCTCCAGTTTATGCTGGGTGATATGGGACAAATATCAAATCGATACCTCAAGAAATGTTTATGATACATGATGTGACAATATGTAATTTTTCTGACGTTTGACAAGTTGAAAAAAGAGGGAAAAAGAAGCAGTAAAGCTACATTTAAAAACTATGACTACAATAGATTTGTATTTGCTGTTTCACATGCTGGACTACATGCAATTAAACAGGATTAATTATGTGGAGATTACTTGGCTGTATCTATCTAGATACTACAGGAGGAAAATCCTGTTTGGAAAGTTTTTAATTGCAAGATTTTAAGCCTTTTGTTTAGAACCAAAGCTAAAAATGTACTACGAACAGTAATACAAGACATGCAGGGTTTAAAGACAACCAGCATGATGATTCAATGAAATAAAAATGAACTAAAAGCAACAAAGATTAATTTCTCTGAATGCCTAGAAGGATGCCTAGAGCCCTGAGGGTTCCCTATTGCTGATCTGAAGTTACTCCATACTTTTGTAACGTGGCAAGAATGGTAAGTAATATGAAAAGAGAGGAAAAGAGACAAAAAGAGACAAGGACTACTTACATTTATTGGCAGAGCACTGGTTCTTAAACTTAAAGCTCTCAAAAACAGGGGAAGTGAGACAGCCAACTTTTCACATACATTCATGGGCAATTAAACAGGATTAATTATGTTCTTATTGCAATGAAGCATGTAGTTGGTCAGTTTTCCTTACATCATGATCATATCATAAAAGAATATTAATATATATTGTAACAATCTATTATAATAATGGTAAAAATTGTCATGCTGCCCAGCTCATCTTCCAGTGCTCTGATGTCTGTCTTGTAAATTGACAGAATTTTGAAAGTGCTCCATTGGTCCTTCTTACATGTGGCTGAAATCCTTCTAGTCTTTTAAGAAAAAAAAACTGGCAATATTTTATGTAACATATCTCACTGTTATTTTCCTACGACGAATCACTTTGAATGAATGAGGGAAGAAAAAGAGAGAGAAAAAGAGAGCTTTACAATAACCCTCAGAAGTCCATTACAGTCTATTTGAAGGTCAATGTAAAAGTAATTACATAATTACACAGTAACATCATTCGTCATTGCATAATAAATTACATTTACTTTCAATTAATATTCTCTAATGAGAGGTTCAAACTTTTTTTTGTTTTGATGCAAATGACAAAATGTAGAAAAATGTACATAAGTGTAAGTGGTGTCACATTCTTTTAAATTCTGATTGTCAGAAATTACTGCACTCTAGGATGGTGGTGGTCTAGTGGGTGGTATACTTGCCTCTGGACCAAGAGGTCATGGGTTTGAATCCTACCTTCATCATACCAACTCTGGGTCCCTGAGCAAGACCCTTAACGGCAAGATGCTCCAGGGAAACTGAATCCTGTAGTTAGGGAATGGAAGTCGCTTTGGAGAAAAGCATCTGATATATTCCGTAAATGTAAATAACTAATATATAGTAACAAACCATTACCATTAGAGTTAGACTTTCAGTTCTGGCCAAAGACCTCTACTGTAATGCTAATTTCTGTTAGCACCGTATAGGATTTGTTCAGACTAAGCTAATACGATACCCATGTTACGGTTTATTACTTTTTAAACTGTAACATGGACCCTCCCGTTTCTAACAACTAACTAAACACTGGTTTGGTCTCCACTCATGTCTAGGATTTCCAGGAAGCCTAGAGTAGTGGTTTCTTCCACAAAATTGGACTCAAAATATGACTTGCTAATCTAACTTGTAAGGCCTTGAGTCCATCTCCTGAAGTCCTAATCAATGGTGGGGCTTACTTCACAGTGTCTATGTAGATACTACAGAAGGAAAATCCTGACTGGAAAGTTTTAATGATTAACCCAAACTCATCAATGTGAAATAAACTGTTCTACAATACTCGCAAGACAACCAGCATGATGATTCTATGAACTAAAAATGAACTAAAAACAACAAAGATGAATTTTTCTGAGGAAGTGTTGAGGGCCCCTGAGGGCTCCCTATTGCTGATATGAAGTTACTCCATGCTTTAGGAACATGGCAGCAATGGCAAGTGATATGAAAAGAGGAAAAGAGACTTTACATATATTGGTAGAGCACTGGTTCTTAACCTTGAAGCTCTCATGAAGAGCGGAAGTGAGACAGACAACTTTTCAAACTTTGCCCATTCTCTGACATGCTTACAAGCCCCTAATCCTTGCCCTTGATATATCAGTCCAATCAATAAACAGCGCTCTCCTAAAAAACATATGCACTATTGATTTCCCCCCTCTCTTTCTAATTTGGTCAGGACTCACAGTGCAATGGACTACCCTACTTACAGGCAGAATACATAATGCTGTCTGTGCTGCATGTAAGCAGAGGACAATGAGGCATTCATTAATTAACAGGGTATAAAACAAATGAAGACACAAAGAGCCGTCCTAAAGTAAAATGTGGAAACCCAATGCCTCAGAGGGTTTTATTTTCTGTCTCAGAGACCGGGCAGACCAGTGGTACATCATTTGTAGTTGCCTTGAAGCTATAATACACCAGTGGATGCTGTGTTTAATGGGGACAGACCATTTTTGGTTGGAAACATTGCATGTTACAAGCAGTTATTTACCTGAGGAGGCTTTCTCTTCCTCTAGGCGACTGAAGAAATTGCAATATGTGTTCTGGATAGTTTGAGTAAAGTAATGAATGAATCTTTCATTCATTACACACAAGCCATCCCTGCATGTGGTTTATTGAGGTTTCGTGTGTGCCTTCTTATGAATAATGCCATACAATATCAGTAGGTGACATCACTCTGTGTGCTGCTATATGCCATCTGCTAAACCCATCAGGCTTTATGAAAGCTGTAAAAAAAAGAATTAAATGAAAAGCTGCTAAAAATTAAAGCAGCCCTCAGGCACTTTTTTGTGGAAGAACGATGAAAATCGCATTAAGGGTATAAAAGATGTAAAGGGGACAAACCACAAAAGCAAACTATAGCACGCAAGCCTGCTACTGAATGTGAGCATGAATCCTCCAGACAGTAAATGCTTTACTATAGTACAGCTGCTCAAGACACCCTGCGCTTAATGACTGTACACTGTGAGGATTTCTGGCAGGAGTCGATCATAATCACCAGAGAACCAGTTTAAACAAGTCCTTTCATGCTCTATATCATGCCCAAGCCTATTTATCTGTTGACTGGTATAGAATTTCAAATGTACTGATTTGTCAAATAACATTAATTTAATTTAATCCACCCAAGGCAATAAAATATCATTATGCTTGCTGAGAGTTTTTTTTAATCCAAAGCCAATAATGTTTTTTTTTTTCCTTCTGTATATGTACTTTTTTTGGAGATTCAACGTTCGGTTCCAACAGTGAGAATTTACAGTGTTTGCAAAACATTCAACTCCACTAAAAATGATCAGATTCTTCTGGATTACAAATGACACTTTGATATTTTGTGTACTGTCAAATACTATTACTGAAAGACTGAAAGACTATTATTAAAAGACTAGAGGCCAGTAGCAAGACACCTGCTGTGAGTGTAAAAAGTAGCCCATAGAACCCCTTGGTAAATTTTGATATTTAATTTTGAATTTGGCACATTGATTAAAGCTTCAGGTCCTCAATTAATTTATGTCTGTCGTACCACCAACAAGCCAACTTTAAGGTATTAAGTGACCTAGTGTTGTGTTCTTTATTCCCTTTGTCCTTGGTTCATCTCAGTTAAAATGCAGTTCTTAAAGTTATACTGGATGGTCCACCATTTTTAATTTTTTGAAGAACTTTTGCAAACTAGTGATAAATGACTGATCCCATGACTGCCAAATTTCTGTATCGCTACAGATGCTTCTAACCAAACGTTATCTCAAGAATTTTGCAAGTGCAAACAACATGGTGACTGTTGTCCACTGAAATCCAGTTCTGAAAACACCAAAACTAGAAGTGAGCCATAAGACAGCAATGCATGCAGACCTTGATGTGCTACTACCAGCAGATATTTTGGGTCCTCATTAATTAACCTAAAATGCGGCCACATGGAGGCACTATATCAGAAAATCAGAAAATGGAAAGGCTTATGGAATTGGCATCGAAGTAGATGTTTTAACCAAATTTCTTGACAGTGTATTATGAATGTATTGAACCCTAAATGGGAAGATAAAAATCCTTTGTGATAGCTCGTTTGTTTTGGTTTTTTTTGGCATCTTGGCTTAATGTTTATTCAGTTGTTTTTTCTGGTAGGTTTTGTAACTGTACGTATGTAGATATTAGTCAAGGTTTCCCAGCAACAAATCCATCGTTCCCTCTAGCACCACCAAAAAAGCACATTTCAGAATTCAATTATACTTAGAAGTTAGACATTTTAAAGCAATGATTTTTAAGAACTTTAGAGTTTTATAGAGAATCCTAATTTAAAAGACAGCATATTTTAAATTTTTCATAAAAAGATACTTTTACAAACTAGTCGCAGACCATTTCACCATTAATTTTGAAGGTGTCATTCAACCTTCATGCTGTGGAATCTCTGAGTGTACACAGACGAAAGATCCACGGTTGCCAACAACTGTAAATAATTAACAGTCATCTTTTCTGCATTAAAGAACCCCTTAATTCAAGTACAGTTGAAATTCGAGAGAAATGTGTACATGGAAGGAAAAAGGTACAGATTGTATGGAAGTGTTTGGATAACCCTTTGAGCCCTCTGAATTAATTATAAGGAAATGGAAGGTGGATCATACCACCCAGGCACTGTCTAGACGGTCCATCAAAACTAATCAGAACAAGAAGGGGACTGCAGACGAGTGTCATAGTGTGGCCAGCGGTCACTTTAAGAAAGCTTTAGAGGTCAGTATCTGACACTGGAGTGAAAGCACAACAATCTCAAGAGCTCTACATGCTGGCCTGTGCAGGACAGTGGCTGGAAATAAGTCATTATAGAAGGGGGAAAAACATCAGAACATGTCTGGAGTAAGTATCAGCAACCCATCTGAAATGTGGAAAAGACTTTTATGGTCACATTGGCTAAAAATCAAACAATATGTGAGATGCACCCCTAACACTTCCTCAAAAAACACCACCCCAGCAGTGAAGTATGGGGGTGGCAGCATCACGCTGTTTAGACGCGTTTCTTCTGCAAGAACATGCGTCTTGTTAAGCTGCAAAATACGGGAAATACTGCAAGACAATGACAGTAATCCCTAGCATAAAACTAAAACAACACAGGAGTGGTTGAATGACAAAAAGGTGAGTATTCTACAAATGGTCAAGTCAAAGTCCAGATCTTAATTAAGAATCTGTGCCATCTGATAATTGCAGTAAACAAATAACCTCAAAAATCTGGAGCCGTTGAATGGGTGACAACTGCTTCAAAGCTGCTAGAAACCTACAGCCTTAAAGCTGTTACTGCAGCAAAAGTGTTTTCCAAGTACTAGTCAGAAGGGGTTGAACGCTTATGCAAGCAGAGGTTTTTGTTAGTTTAATGTTAATTTTGTAGACCTTCCCAAATCTTAAATAATTAGTTGAAAGCAATGAATTATATCTGAAATGTAATGATGAATGGTGATGTAGATGATAAGCAGCTTCCGCCTGGATAAATAAGGTTTTCTGATTATAAAGTTTGTAAGATTCAGATTGTTAAGGATTAAGAGTGTTAAGAATGACATTCAAATGAAATTAATATCCAAAATGAATCTATTCAGAAATAGAGGTCAAGTCTGACTGCAGATAAAGCTTATGTAAATACATTATAATGTATTGATGAGTATAGTGTATTACAATTATAGTATATTTTAAACATAAATGTTAATTGAACTTGAATAATACAGGCCAGTGCTGGACTTAGGCTATGTCATGTTAAAGTAGTTGATCACAAATCAGAAGATATGTTTGGACAAACAGTAGCATTAATTTACAATCTAAACGTTCGTAATTCTAATTATCCACGATGAGCATCTAATTGCTCACCTCTGACAAATATGATTCGCGCCTGCTCTCCTCTCCTCCAATCACAGCTCTGTACTCGTGGGCGTGCTCTTCTCTTGCGTAAACCAATGAGAATGTGCCTCTGCGACCACGTGGGTCTCTTCCGTCGAGCGACCCCGGCGTGTGTGTATGTATGTATGTAGGTGTGTGTCTGTGTGTGAGTGTGTGAGTGTGTGTGTGTGTGAGAGAGAGAGAGGGAGAGAGTGTGTTTCCTCTGGTGCTGCTGTATTGAACTTAGTCCTGATGGAGGCTGGTGGGTTTCCAGCTCAGCCCTGAGCCCCCGCAGTGAGTACCGCCGTGTTTGTCCGGGTTTTCTGCACACGCACGCACACGCACACGCACAGACCGGGATTATTGTAGACTCGTGATCGGGTGAGGCGTGTTTATGTAAGGCTGTGTGTTTGCCCCTGATTCTTTGTGTCAGGTCTGTGCAGCCCCTCCGCAGCTTGCTGTTGTGTCTGCATGCGCGTTCACGAGCCGAGCCGCACGCTTCTGCGTGAACGCGCCTGCCCGCACGCGCGCTGCAGACCCCGGAGTGCTTCGGCCCCCTTCATTCGGGATGACAGATATGCATCCGTGTGTTTGTGAGTGAGAGAGTGTGACAGAGAGAGAGAGAGAGAGAGAGTAACAGTGAGAGTGTGTGAGGTGTTGTGGCCACCCGATACACACGCTGTCATAATGCAGCTCCCCATGCGAGGCCTCGTGTGTGTATATGAATGTAAGTGTGTGTGCGAATGTGTGTATGAGTTAGTGCGTTTGTGTATGAGGCAGTGTGTGAGTGTATGAGTTACATGAGTGTGTGTGTGTGTGTGTACGAGTGAATGTGTGTCGCCGTGGGAGTCTGGCACATGCGGCCTCGCGCTCACGACTCTGAATGTTGCAGTACTGACGCGCGTGCTGTAATTGCAGTGTTTAAATCCACTTAACGTGCAAAGATAGTGTTCACGTGCAGTTAAACAGCAACACTGAAGCGTGGTATAAAAGCAGCGTTCACATGGAGCTGAAATGTAATATTTACATTCGCCGTAAATGCACTGTTCACTGGCGCTGTCCTTATAGATGGGCTGCTTAGGCAGGTAGGAGCTCCGAGTGTGGGTCATAACCCACATAGTTCTCCCTGAGAGGTCCTAGTCTTATTTCGTCTTGTAGTGTTAAGGGTCAGCATGAACGTCCAGAGGAAATAAATGGTCATTTTTGCAGTGAACTGGTATTCATTTCAGTAACCCAGGGCCTAGTGGAGTTCTGCACCTCATCCATGCTCAATTTGTTCATTCTTAATTATTCTGTTATTATTATTAATTAATGTATTTTTATATTGTCATTATTATTTGTAGTAATGGGTAATAGTAGTAGTAGTAGTAGATAAAAAAATATATTATTATTAGTAGTAGTGGTATTTTATTATTAGCAGTTGTAGAAGGAGGAGGAGTAATATTACTATCATCATTAGTAGTAGCAGAAGACGTAGTATTAATGTAGTAATGTATTTTTTATATTATAATTATTACTAGTATTATTATTATTATTATTATTATTATTATTATGCTCCTGTTGCCTCACATGGTTGCAATTACACAGTAGTAAACATGCCTTTTAGAAATGCCGCTCAATTTTTCCTCTGTGAAACATTATGCCAACCTCCAAATAAGTAAATCAATTGAAATAAATAAATGCAGAGTAAATAAATACCCCAAATTAATTGCTTATTAAAGAAAAAGACGGTGGTCTCTGTCTGTTTTTGAGTCTGTTTCCTGTGTGTTAGTGTGGTTGTTTCTCACTGAGCCTCCTTCAGCACTGCTGGCCCGTTTGCTGGAGCAACACCTGCCGAGTGCTGAGTGTGTTAACCCTGCGTAGCTGCGATGTGGCTACTGAGTGCAGGTAAAAGACCTGTGCGGAGGTCCGAGAGGGTGCAGACCCCTGTGTTAAGCCCCCAGTGGCTGAAGGCTGGCAGGCTGCTTCACTATGTTACTGCACATGCCACTCAGAAGAAACACCACTGCCCGGCCTCATGCTGTCCATACAGACTTACTCATATGTGCCCTAAGCATCGTAATCTCATATTAGGCTCTAATAAAGAAGCTGCTGCACACATCATTACTGGGCTGTCATTACGAATAACTAGATTTGGTCATAGCGGAGCAAATCAAATTTTGGAACGCGGCCATTTGCTGCCTGGACTCTTTAGTAATTTCCCTGCTAGTTCAAACCTCAGCTTCCACTCTTCTGAACTTTTTTTGTTTTTTAATTCTTGGCGTCCTTGCTGACCAGGCGCTTTCACTTGTGGTTTTGTGTATTTGACCGCCGAGGCCCCGATGTTGTCACTCAGCTCTTGTTATAACACCCTGCTGTCTCGGTTTCAGTGGACAGCTTGTGCATGAGCTGCTCAATTCACTCCTGAGACAAAGACGGCTACTATTAACTGCCTGAGGGGTTGGTCTAGCTGGACGAGGTTCGTTTATGGCTTGGTTCACTTCCTGCTGTTGCATCTGTTATGCTGTTTGTTTATATCCCACAGAGAACGGCCGCGAGCGCAGGACAACCTGCTCTAAACGTTGGGATGTGCTGGAGCAGCCTGCGTGTGCGGTTATGGCTCATCTCTAATCCTGGCCGTTGTAAAGAGCCTGGCTTGGCCCCGTAGCCTTGGGTCTGTCAAACAGTATCACAGAGAGCTCGTTAACAGCTTGTTTGGGCTGCAGCTCTGTGGATATGTACCGCACATCAGTTAATCAGTTTTGACCGGCCGATGAGGGGTATAATGGTGCTCGGTCAGCGTTGAGTTACCGAGGAGAGATGGAGCCCAAGGGCACACGAAAGCCACTTTCTTCAGTGGCCTCTTCATTAAAGGTGGAGTTCAGAGTTGAAGGTTGAATCGTGCCGGCTATGATTCTAGTCCTCCCTGCCAAATTGGATTCGATCCCTAATGGTGCAATTTCATTTTGATTTTCTAAATGACATGAGAATCTGAAGCAACTATAAATGTTTTCAAACCCACCAGTATTATTGATCTTTCTATATGACTTTCTGTATGACTTTTTAAATCCTGTCCAAAAGGGCATGTGCTCACTGCCATATGTACTTTCTACCCTATCATTCTGTTTATGATGTTAATTTATTTATTTAAGTTAATACCAGGCCTTGGGACGTCCTTGTCCTATTTTGTCTTATAATATTCAGGGTTAACATGAGCCTTTAAAGAGTAAATATATGACAATTACTGCCGTAAATGCTACGAGCATTATTAACATTATGTAAAGTCCCCCAGGACCTTTGAATTAGGAGCAGCAGTAAATACAGTAACTTAATGTATAGTGTGATGCATGGAAATAATGAGCGCAGCGCTGGCCCGCATGCTCTGATACTTTATTTAAGCAGCGTTACATGCGACATCTATTATTCCCTTCAAGCTTTTATGTTTTTTTATTTTTTAAACCATTATTCTCCTCTATCCAAATATTATCCTGTGTGATATTTGGCAGGTTGGAGTAAGGGGAAGGTGGGAGGAAAAACAGAAAGCTTGGCGGACCGTGTTTCTGAAGGCGAGTGAGAGGACGGATGATATGAGGCACTTCACACTTTCTCTAAAGAACTGCTGAATATGTATAACTCATTTTTTAGTTCTGTTTAACGCGCTGTAGCACACGATGAGCCTCCTAAAGCAAACTGCAACATTGCTGCATTGTTCTTAAATGCGGCCGTGAGACAAGTTTGGTGAATCATCTGAAGTGTAAATACGGGCATGCATCCAGTCCACCCTGCCTCCGCCACAGGCCTGTCACGTAACCAGGAATATTAGCTTTTTTTCCTTTTTCTTCTTTAATAATGAAACGGTTTTGCAGTAGCTTTAAAGCCCCTAGATGTGTTTGTTTTGATGAAATCATGATCACAAGTCGCTGCTGACATCAAAAGATTGGCCTCTGTACACCGGTTATGAGGACCTGCTCTGCAACTACCACTATCACCACCTTTAAGCAAAACACATTCATATCATTTGGATAATAGTAATAACTGGAATACTTCAGTATTCATTCATATTTTGTTATATAATATTCAGAATCATCTTTTTGTTAACCCTTTAGGCTCCACCAGAACTCTAACTCTCAATGTTGTTGGGAATTGACAGTATGTTCAAAAGTCTCATTTGCCACTGTTTTAAACAGAGCATTTGATCAGAAAATCAAAAGAAAATTGCAGTTAATTAACGGTGGATGTGTGACTATAATAACATCATGCTATACCCAGGCAATTTTAGCTAAAGGCTAAACAAGAACACACTTCCTTTGCGATTTCATCCCTTTAATTTTGAATGACTGAAGATAAATGAGTGAAACTAGTGTTTGAACATTGCTGAATGCATTAATTAACCTGGCTATTGTTCTGACTGTTAAACTGCATCCATGTGTTCAAGCTTAGCATCCTTAGTAGGGATGGGTATCAAGAACTAGTACTGCATTTGTATGGGCTTCTGACTGGACAGTACCGAACTATCAATAAGATCCTGTTCGAACTGTGCTGCTATCGTTATTTATGTCAGTGCATTCCAGCATAGCTGGAGTTTTCAAATACTTGATGCAAGATTGGATCAGTGGGAGGGAGTTCCTGCAAACCACCATCAGATATTTGTAGTGATTATATATTATTATATATAATCACTCATTATATGTACAGGAAACTCTGGAAACAGTTTAGCTTATTTCTCAAAATAAAATCTGTAACTGTTGACTGTTTCACGTCTTTTCATGTGACGTCTTTACTATTTAGACCACATTGTTAAGAGTAGAATCAATAAGAGTATTGTTAAAGTATCAGATACTCAGTCACTCATTTGTCCACCACAGATCTGACAGATGGAAACAGATCATAACTAATTAACATATTTTGGAACCCCATCATAAATAGGATTGCATGAATGTGTAAAATGATTTGTTACACATCCGAACATGGGATATTACTACTTAATTATGAGTAAAGTGTAAATGTTGTTTTATGGTCAGTATTGAGAGCAAGTATTTAAGTACTTCTTTTATAAACAGCAGTGAGTTTTTCAAGCCTGTAAAATGTTGTTTGAGTGTAAAGAGTCTATGCATGCAAGTGAAAAAAGTAGACTTGGGTTTCGATGGCGGTTAAATAAGCATCTACAGCCTGTGTGGACTGATTTAAAGATTAAAATGGAAGCATGTCTGTAACTAAATGCTTCTTGTTTGTAGGGGTGGTTTGGAGAATGAGTGTTCACAGCCTGTAAAATCCTGTTTGAAATTAGTACTAATTGTATTATATTATGTTAGAAGTATAGCACAGCTGCTGTTCCATTTAATCTTTTGCAAGCACTGAGAATATTTGCAGAATAAAGACTGAAGCAACGAAACGGACACTTCTGTTCTGCTGACCTAACCTTTTGTAATTAATACGTTATTGACCATTCGCGCTAAATGAATTGCAGTTTCATAAGTGAATAGGGAGGTTGGCTCTTGCAGCGCTTGTGCATTGGTCTGCAATGAGCCATTCAGTAAAACACAGCCATGGTGACTCTGTTTAGTCCCTCTCTCCCTGTCGTGATCTCCTTTTTTTTTGCTGCTCCACATAATGTTTGGAAAGTGTGACTCAAACTTGAATTAAGTGTGGCGAATAACTTTTAAGAGAAGAGTTATTGGACTGGAAGTATTGGCCTTTCGGTGGGTTTCTGGTGGAGACTGGAGATTGGGCGTTTGCTCTAGCGACTAATTGAACAGCCGTGTGACCCAGGGAGATGGAATGGGAAGGGAAGGGATTCGCTGTCTGCCTTGTAATGAAATGACTGCAAGCCTCCCAGAGGCTCTGTTCCATCCCCACTGCCCCATGTCTTCCCTGCATAATTCATCCACCCCCCACAGGTATGGCCATTATTCCTGCCCCCCTTTTTTGTAATGTTGATGTCCGTTGCATCATTCCATTTGGAGCAGAATAAAGGCCTTAAGAATCTGCTGCAGACACAATCAGCTGACCGCCTGCAGTGGAGGGGAAGCGACACTGCATACTTTTGTAACCTGTTTCATAACCTCAACCTTGAGAGGCATGGACCCTCGACGGAATAAAAAAAATGGGCTAACGCACATGACAAAGTCTGTATCCATCAAGCGGTGGTGATAGCATCACTGCTTATTTGCGGCGATTGGAGGGTCACAATATGGACACCATCCAGTCTTGATGTAGTTCGAACCCTCTGGCAGAGTCAGTCCTCCCTTCATCTTAAATATTCACAAGTTCTTCTGAATACAATTGGGGAAATAAACAACTGCAGTAACTTTAGCGAGTTGTTTATATTAAAAATTTTTTCTCTTTTAATCCTGCCAGTGCCCTGTTAGGATTTCCATCACCTTATCATATTTTTATTTTATTTATTTATTTGTTTTTTATTGGATGGTGTACAAATGATGTTTGCTGCAGCTAATGAGTGTGGGGAATTTGCTCACTCTGCTGGGCTGTAGTCCATTAAGAGATGCTTTTCAAACAAAACAACAGTTTTGGGACTGGCACCGGTGGCTCCGTGTTCGTTCTTGCAGTGTTGCCTTGGGCACGTATCCCTTGAGATCCGCAAACTTCCGCTGCTTTTGCCCGCTTTTGAATTTTAGTGTCATTGTCGTGAAGCCCCTGCTGGGATGAGTCCAGGCACGTGTATCTAGTCTCGCACCTTGCAGGGACCAGATGCTTTATTTAAAGTCTCAGACTACTTTGAAGCAGAAGAAAGCACCTAATACAAGGACTCATCTTTGTTTACTGCACTCAAGGCCTGTGTACTCTATGCTGCAATATTTAGACGCAGGGATGATGCCAGTGTGTAGTTTGCTCTTCGTCATTCCATAACAGTCTCATGCACAGACGAGTGATTTGTCGCTAAACAATGTTTTCACAAGTGTGCGTGCTTGGCTTGTGATCTTTATGTGACAGCGCTGTTACTTCATAGCAGCTCCTCAAGCAGACCCATTTCCCTTTGGCCTGTTCTACATCCAGAGTGGCCTGGTATGCACATAATTACTCTGCAGCAAGACATGTTGGCTTAAGGCCAAGAGGGTGACGTCTCTGTCCTTTAAGTGACGCAAGTCAGCAGCAAGTCCCGATGACGAATGCACTGAATCTTTGGGTCCTGAGAGGGGTTTTATGGGCCAGGGGTAGGACATGAATAAAGTGGCAGATGGAACCATCAAAGAGAGATGGAAGGAGCCCACTGTTCACCGGATAAAGCTTTACTCCTGTTCTGTACAGGTTGATTTACGATTCTGCAGCCAGCATATTCTTTTCTTGCACTCTTTACCTTTGGCTTCTCTTTCGCAGTGCCCAGTGATGAAGCTAAAATTCACCTGTCACCAGATCTCGCATTGACTTCTCCTCATAGATCCTCCTGTCCATAAACTACAGTGCTGGGTTTTCCAAACACTTGTGAAGTGCACTTTTTTTCCTTGCGAGCAATGCAGTTATTTCATTGAGGGTAATGTACCCGTCAGTAGTTCAGCCAAACTCAGAGAGACTCGGTGAGCATGTCGTGTGCATCTAAGCTCCGCTGGGAAGAGCTTTTGCTCAGAGTCAGCTCAGCACTTCACCTCGGCGGTGCTCACAGTAGCGCGCTTCCATGTATGCCTGAGATAGCATAATGGGACAAGCAGCCAGCTCTGTGTCGTGTGTGAGAGAGAGAGGATGCATCAAAGCTGCTTCTTGAATTGAATCTGTAAGTGTATAGAAAAGGCCCACGAATAATACAGGTACATCCGAGGAGGAATGGAAACATAATGCTGATTTTATTTTGTGTGTTTGTTTTTTTTTTAAAGCTCAGCTGTCGCTGTGTTTGTGAAAATGGCACGGCTGCTATCAATAAATACAAACATAACATTCCATATGGGTGGCAGAGGTTGCCTGTTACCGAGCTTAATGGCGAGACGCTGCAGGCAGAGATGCTACGTTTTGCATAAATTGCAGCTGATGTGTGTTCTCTTAAACTAATCATAAAAATGTCAGCATTCAATGAAAACATGTTTATATTTGCATGTTTTGTAGCATTTTCCAGAAATTACTTTAATGAAGGCCGAGCTCCGCTCACACTTGCCACAGCCACATCCTGTCAACTCACTGACAAGAACGATTTAACTACAAAAATACATGTCGGTCTATTTGTCTCTAAGTAATGACAGTATTCACACAATTATCCGAGCGCTCACTGTAATACAGAATTATTCTTAAAGTTGTATTTCTCAAAATCAGCTTTTAAAATTGTACATATTGAGGACTCTAGATTAGGACCAAAATGAGTGCATATGCAAAGATTTTGAGAGAGTGCGGTTGCTGTTGTGCAAATGCATGATGATCATTAGGCTATTTTGGTACCTCTCTGGAATAGGTACTGCGTTAGCCCTTGTGTTTTTTTTTACTGACTCAGTTTTCATTCTCATGCAAAACAATCCATTTAGTTTCAAATAAGAAGCAGTGTGTAATTTGAGAGACGGAGAGAGACGGAGAGAGACGGAGAGAGACGGAGAGAGACGGAGAGAGACACAGAGAGACACAGAGAGACACAGAACGACTGAGGCAGTGAAGATGAAAAAGAGATGCTTTCTGCCACAGTGGCCGAGGCAATGCCCGTGGTTGCGGTGTGAGGGGAATGCTGTGGTGTGTGTGTATTGTAGACATTCTGGCTCATCCATTGTAGGCAACATAAATGTGTTACCAAGTCAACAGAGTTTAAGCTTGAAACTTTGCTCAGCTGCACGACAGTTAGAAACATAAAACCTGCAGGGGCCGATATATCACCCAGAACACTGAGGGCCTCCCCACTTCTCAGGGGTTAGATCGGAGTAAGTAAAAGTTCAACACTGCGCATAAAATTGCACAAAAAGAAACTGCTATTTACAAAATTCAAATCCCTGCTGGCACTGAAGAACAGGTTAAATGTGAAACCAGCCCATGCTAATGACCTGGCTTGTGCCGCGTTTTTATGAGTGGTATCTGGGAAAAGACTGGTGAGAATACTGTGTATTCTGTGTATCTGTCTATTCATATTACCATTTCCAGACCTCTCCTCATTTGAAGGCCACCATTACATGTAGGCTCCATTAATTGCCTGGTTTAATGATTCCATGCTATAAGTGGAGACACTCAAGAGAAACCTGGAAACAAACCTGTGTTCTTTCAACAAGCGCATGATCAACTTAAATGCTTTCTTATTTCTTTGCATTTATTCAAATGTTAACTTGTGACTTTTATGGTCAAAAGACATTTACTGCTGAGATGAATGACTTTTATTTGCATAGGTTGCATTTGCATTAAAAAGGTACATTTGCACAGTGCTGTGTAATGAGTCAGTTGTTCATTCCTAACTTAATTATTAGAAATGATACCAAAGAATGTCTTATAATATTTTGACCAATTTATTTGTTTTAGTACCAAAATTACTCCATAAATACAGAGATTTTTCATTTTAATTCTGAATGAATGAGAATGAAAAGACAGAATTTTGTTTTTTTAAATATATCAGTTGCATAACTAAGTGTAATGTAAAATAACATGATTTTGTGTTACTGTGCATACATTTGCATAAAGTAGAAAGAACTCCGCTGGTATATTGTTGGAAATCTTGAGATGCAGGAAAGTGAATTACAGCAGGACTGAGACAAATTTTTTGCTGCATTTTTGCACCCAAGCAGAAGTGAAGCAGATTGTGGGTGAAAATGGGATAAAGAAGTTCCACTCAGTTTCATAATAAGCCCAGATCCCAAATGGTATTCATAGGCTGCAGCTTTCTCTCGATCTAGCCACATTCTCTGTGATGATGGCTTAATTGGTCCTTCAATGATGGACTTTGACCTCAGTTTGTTTACTGCAGTTTGATTGAAAATAAATGTGCCGTCTCGTGCACATGCCTATTAGAGCACGTACTGCAGCACACACATGATTTCTCTGATGCTACCATGTTACCTACCTTGCTGTCTTGCTCTCTCTGAGGTCGAAAAAAGAGCATCTGGGTTTTTTTTCTTTTCTCCCCCGCTCAGTGATTGGCTGATGGTGGATTCCCTGGGAGCCATTGTTCTGCTGGAGTCAGTGCAGCCATCTGCTCTTTCCTCGTTCATCAGTTTTCCAGCCTGCCCTCCCTTTCCGCCCGTGCGGCTGTCGATACAGCTTTATCCAGTCTGGTCTGGCCTACATGGCGCTCCCTCAGCAAGGTCAGAGGGTCATGGTGGTTTGGGCTGCTGGTTGCCCAGGGAACGGCTGCAGAACGGGTTGAACTGTTTGTCTGTCTGTTGTCACCATGCTGACTACTCCAACAGCTCCTTCCCCTTAATCCCACAGAGGCTGAGTGGATGGCCACAGCACTGCAGGAACAGCACTCTGGGCAGAGAGGTTTAAAGGACTGTTCTGATAATGCAGTCATAGCAATGCAGTCCAAGATTCAGAACAACCAGTACCATTGTTGTTCTTTGCTGACATACTTTTGCATGTTTATATAACAATTTGTTATACAGTGTTAAACGCATGAGCATGTATGGAGAAGTTCAGAAGGCTGCCTATATAGACATTTATAAACGCTGCTACATGCAGTACTGTGAAATTCTTGGGCAAGACAGCAGTAAAAACTATCAAGATTTGCTGTGTTTTTAAAAAAAAACAACGTAGTAGATATTGTGTGAGCAGGTGAGGAGAATAGAAACAAAATCCAGATTTCTCCTCAGTTCCTCCAGCCGTTGTTTGAATTTGTGAAATGCCATCAGCAGCCTCTGATTTTATTTAATGAAGGACTGATTGAGTCAAACCAGGTTTCTGATGGAAACTACAAATAATACTGTACTTCCACAATAAACATATTGGTATGCTGTACATAAAACCATTATATACTGTATAATGTTTTATTTAGCGTTTTTACCATTTTAATGCGTAAAAACACTCCCTGCTCATCTAAACAGTTTTATTTTTACAGGTGCTTGAGACTTTTGCACAGTACTGAATGTCTGTGGAACTTTGATGGACTGGTGACCTGTCCAGCATGTTTCTCTGCCTCTTTCCCTTTTAATGGTTGGAATATGCTCCGGCACCCCCTGCCACCCTGGTTCGGGATTCAGATAATGGATGGGTAGAGATATCCTTGTCACTTGTCATAAAAGGTTTATTAAACACTACAATGTTAGTCAAATGTGTTTAATTTTGACCTTATTATGGTTTTATGCAAGTGTGCCATGACTGAATAATAATTGGTATGCACTAGCTCCCATTACTTGCTGGCTTCCCCTTGCAGAAAAGCTGTTGCTGGCAGTGTCAGCTGCATAACTGAGAGGGAAATGTGTGTAATTTATGTGCAAATTGAATATTTTTCGTCAAAGTATTTCTGTGGTGACCGCAGGACACAACACAAAAACAAACCTGAGTCAGACATGCTTCTAGTGTGTGGAGAGAGCTTGTTTTGGACAAACTGTGGTGATGTTATTTCCAGTAAACGCAGGCCATGCTGCTTCTGTCTTTCCGTTTGTTTTTCGGCATTCTTTCCTGTTTGTTTAACTTGTTTGCTTGTTTGTTTTCTGCTCCAGACAATCAAGTCGATCATAGACCATGTAAGTTGACCTTATTTGCTGCAGAAATGGAAAGAGTTATGTGGGTCAGCAGATAGGCTTTCAGGAGTGACATGGAATGAATAATTGATTACAGTAGCGCTGTTCACTGAACGCCGGCTGGTCGAGTCACCTCAGGCCTTTGTATTGTTTAGTAGGGACAGGCACAAATGGAAAAAATTGAGTCAAGAGCTTTATCTATGAAATGATGGGCTGTGTGCTTTTATTGCATGAAGGACAGTGGTTTGGCCTGAGGAGTTATATTTGCACTCACTTCTAACTGGGTCTTTTTTATGTCTCATTTTATTTGCGTCACATTTTTTTAAAAATTGTAGGTGTTAAACCTCAGCATCCTTTTTGCCCTTCTCTGTCGTAGCTCACAGCTCTTGCTTGGTATTTGATAGATGAGGCTGGGGTTTTTTCTTCCGTCTTTTTTCCACGCTTGATTCCCGGCATCAGGACACAGGAGACAACAGTCAGCCTGAGAACTGTTGAAATTGAGTTTGTTTTTATCGACACGCTCTGTGTTGCAAAACCGCTCTACCAGGGCCAGAAATGTCCCATGCCTCTGTTGCTCGAGATTTCCTGATTCCCTCCAGTCCCATATGATGGGGGGACAAAGATAGAGAGAGATAGAGAGAGGGATAGAGAGAGAGAGAGACAGATACAGAGAGCATGGTTTGCATTCCTGCATTGGCCACCTGGATCTCTGGCATGCCACTGTGGCATTAATAATGCTGTGATATCTGTGAGTCAGGTGCACCTGGAACCCGAGGATCAAACAGCAGTGAAAGAACAGAAACAAAAGAGGGTTAACTGTGCAACCTGGCAGGTGCGAGCTGGTTTTTGGGGCGTACACGTGTGCTTTGTTCACTCAACGGGAACATTTAATTTGATCCATGTTTTTAAACAGACTGGTTTCCCTCTGAGCGAACCACATTTACAGCAGCCTTTCAGGCTCTGAATGTTTCTGCTGTTTTAGCTTCATACAGTACATATGTGGCACTGGATCAAAAGTCTTTAAATTGATGTTGAATTGAGCTGGTGACATGTGAACCCTTGGAATGTTTGTTTTCTTTATTAGCACAGATGTTACAGTGTGACAGAGAGGTGAGTTTTGTTGCTGAGCAGCAAGCCCTTGCGAAAGGAGTGAAGTTTCCCGTTGTTCTGTTGACGTCTCTTTCCACAGACCCATCCTGCAGCCAACAGGAGCACCATCTGTCCCCCTAGTAGTCGTCTCTCATGCTGTTACAGCACCTACTTTCTCTTTCTCCTTCACATACTGAAGAATGCCAGTTTTTAATTACCTGTCAAAAGTGAAGCCTAGTGTTGTTTCTCTGTTAGTTTCTGGTTATGTGTGGGATGCAGTGGTTAGTACCTGCCAAAAGTGGTTCAAGGAAAGACGACTGGCGAACCTGTGTCAAGGTCATGGGCTCACAGGACTCATTGATGCGTGTGAGGACTGCAGGCCAGCCTGTCTTTTCCAGTCCTACTGTCTGTAGCACAGATTGCAGAAAAAGTGAATATTGTATGTGATAGATAAGTGTTAAAACGCACAGTTTTATCTCAGATAGTTTGCTCTCCGTACCCACTGACTTGTCAGAGTTCTGGGGAACATTTTCAAGGTGTTGACTTGGCGTCCAAATCCTCTAGATCCCAATCTGATCTAAATGTCTGTTCTCTAGATCCCAGTCGAGTATCTGCTCTACTGGTTAGTCAGTTGGTAACGTTATTGCCTTCCAGATGGTGTTCGATTGCTACCCTGGACTCGCGAGCGTTTTTGGGCAAGACACTTTTTTTTTTTTACATCTGTGATGCGCAAAAACTGAAAACAGCTTTGGATAAAAGCATCTGGCAAATTATGCTAGATTTGCTGGACAAACCAGTTCCCCACCTCACAGCTTCCAGGACTTAAAGGATCTGCTGCTAATACCAAAGCACACCTTCAGAAGTCCTGCGGAGTCCATGCCTTGACTGGTCAGAGATGTTTTAGCAGCACGACGGGGATCTACACAGTATTAGTCAGATGCTTTTGATGTATTGGCTGGTATGGAAAAGTGTCTTTTTTGATACGTCAACCGTCCAAACGTTTGCTGTCATCTGCTCATGTAGTGGGTTTTATTTTTATTTTTATATTTATTTATTTATTAATTAATTAATCAAGGGCTATTAAAGAATGTCTGTCCCCATTTACTGCAGAAACAGCCTCTAATCTTACACTTTACACTAGATGTTGAAACATTTCTGCGAGGACTTAATTGCATTCAGCAGCATTTCTGACTTCAGATACTGATGTTGGCTGATCCCAAAGGTATTAGATGGCGCTCCACTTCACTGAGCACTATTCCACCACTCCGCAGCCCAATGCTGCCCTTCCTAACCTTATACCCCTCTAGTCTACACTAGTAATGGGCATGGTGACTTAAGACTCATATGTGGCTGCTTTAGTACCTCTGTTCTATTGGCAATGCTTTTCAATCAAAATTATATAAACCATGTGTGCAATTATCATTTTGAATGTAAAAATAAGTCTTAGTTATTGCATTGTACCAACTATGAATGCCAGTTTATTTGCAAAAGAACTGAGTTGGCAGATTTTGATGGGGATGAATACTGTATACCCTAGACATTTTTCTGTAATGCTGTGGTGATGTCCATATGTCATATTTATTTTTGCTGAGTGGAGTTATTGCTCTCTCTCTCTATCTCTTGCTCTCAATCTCTCCTCTCTCTCTCTCTCTCTCTCCGTCTCTCTCTCTTGCTGTTGCGCTCGTGTTTCACAAAACAGCTTTGGTTTTGGAATGCTCCTGATGATAATGTAATGTACCCTGATCTGTAATAAATGCTGTCATTTGAAATGAGGCATATTTGTTGAAGAGCAGAGGGCGGCTCTTTTTACTGGTTTGTTGTCAGCTGCTTTGCTGAGGCCAGAGTTTGTTGATCTGTTTACAGCATGGAGATGACTTTACTGTTTTTTTTCTCCTCCACTGGGTTTTGTAGCCAGTCACCCCCCTCCCCTTTCCCGCTCCACTCAGCAAATATGATGCAGCAATGTTTTCTAGCTCACATCAATCATGCGTCTTCTTTTCTTTCTCTCTGCTAAGAAAGCCGTCCTCTCTCGCTCTCATATTCTTTTTCACTTACACAAGCGCACATGCGCACACACACACACATACACACACGCACACACATACACAAATACACAGCAAAGAGGTGTGTTTTAATTAACCCAGTGCCCCCGCTTTGACGTTCTCGCTGCTTTATTACCTTAACCTGGAATTTAAATGGATTTTCGATTTGATTTTAAGTGATGGACTTAGAAAACAACCACAAATTAATGAAGTTAAACAGGGGCAAAAAACTTGCTTTAAATAATTCTAAAAAATGTAAAACTGAAAAGTGGTGTGGGCATATGTTTTCACCGCCTTTGCTTTGAAGCCCCAACCACTACCTTTAAAAGCCACGTAATTAGTTAAATAAGATCCACCTGTGAACAATCTGAGTGTCAAATGTTCTCAGTACATATACACTTGTTCTGATAGCCCCCAGAGTCAACATCAGTGCAACACCGCTAAATAAGCCCTACCATCAAGGCAGTGACAGCATGAAGACCAAAGGAACTCTCCACACCCGTCAGAGACAAAGTTGTGACTTTTGCAAGGCACTGTTTTTGTTTACTCACCGTTGAAGCATTTCTCACCAACTGCTGCATTCAAATCTTTAATTTAATGAGGAAAAGAATAAAAAACACTGCTGTAATCAACACTCTCTTCTAGAAATGTGACCACTTGGATGATAAATCACTACTAGAAGTACGTCAAAGGTTCTGTAAAGACTGCATGATTTCTCTTATTTTGATTTATTGTCATTTCCTTTAAAATTATGCTTTAAAGAACGATATGTTTATTTGGAAATTAGGAGAAGTATTGTCAGAAGTTCTTAAACAAAGGCAAAGCTGTTCAGTTCAATACTTGCACCTATAAAATATAAAACCTGAGAAACTGATCATTTTTGCTGTGATCTGTCTGTTTTTTTTCCCAGAGCTGAATAATGGCAAATCCAAAACTCATATTCTCACTTCCTCTCATCTGTCTGTCTTTTTCTTCTCGTCTTACTGTTATCTCTGTCCACCATTCTTTCTCTTTAATCTCTCTCATTCTTTTTCATGTCTCTACATCTTTCTCTCTCTCTCTCTCTCTCTCTCTGTTTTTCTTTCTCTTTCCTTTCTTTTCTGTCTTTTATTCATTGTTTTTCTTATCTTAGTATTCTCATTCTTTCTTCTCTCATTTATTATCTCATTACTTTCTCTCGTCTAATTCATTCCATCTCCACCGGTTTTCTTTTCCTTATTCTTTGTCTTGTGTCTCACTCTGTCTTTCTTTTCCCTCTATTCTAACACTGTTATTTCATCCTCTTTTCTCTTCCCATTCTAGTCCCTCCATCTCCCCCTCCTCTTTCTCTCTCTCTCTCTCTCTCTCTCTCTCTCTCTCTCTCTCTCTCTCCCTCCCTCTCTCTTTCTCCCTCTCTCTCACACACCCTCTCTCTCTCTCTCTCACACACACACCCTCTCTCTCTCTCATTCTCTCTCTCTCTCTCCCTCCCCCTCTCTCTCTCTCTCCCCCTCTCTCTCTCTCTCCCTCTCTCTCTCTCCCCCTCTCCCCCCCCCTCCCTCTCTCCCTCTCTCTCTCTCTCTCTTCCCCCCTCTCTCACCCTCCCTCTCTC
>JBBJLR010000002.1:19787827-19821948 GCA_037577145.1 Brachypetersius gabonensis | reverse complement strand
AAATTACCTTTACCATATTGAAATCAAATCTGATGGTTTTTTACTTTTTATTTGGTGTGCGTAGAAAGAGGGGTAGTTATATACGGCGAGTATATCCCAAACTCCATATTTTAACTGGAAAAGTTGGGGGGTCGTCTTATACGCCCAGTCGTCTTATACGCCGGCATATACTCCCTTCTTCTGAGAGTCCAAATGACAAAAAAAAAAATCATTGTTCTTGTACTAAGTCTTAATGGAGGGTTCTGTTTGCATATTGTGTATCTTTTTATTTACCAGCTTATAGCTGTTATATGAGGTATTTCCTATTCTGCACAAAGAGCCCTTTTTCCCTCCCTGCACAGAACACCTTCAGGAGGTTCAGATGTTTTTACATAATGCAGACTCAGAGATTGCAGGATTTCTGTTTCCAGCTGAGGCTGCTTGCCAGGAAGAAGGCAATACAGATGATCTGGCAGTTCAAAATATAAAGTTCTTTGATCTTGATGACAGATGCGGAGTGTTGATGCAGTAAACCCCACCCTTCCACTCTGCAGCTATACTTTTTTTCAGGATCCCCTGAACCCCTGCAGTGGAGGCTGTTCGGATCTGACCTAAAAGACTGTGATCGGAACCTTTTGGCTTTTATAAGCCTTATTTAGTATGTAATCTTTTTTTCAAGCCATTTTACCTCTTTTTTAAGAACAGGTGGCATGAACAGACACTGATCATTAATCATGAAAGGTTCTAGTTAAAAATTTTGTTGGATTAGAGACTGGACTTGGGCGTCCAGAGTGGTGTACCTGTTCAGCGTCTGATTCATGCAAATATACAGCATTGAAATGAGCAGTGATTTGATTGATGGATTTGCTTCAGATACGTTACAATCAGGAAACCGACCATAGTACCACATTTACATATCGTTTAAAATGACATGGCTCAGTTTGCGCTCATTATATATTCATCAGCCAGAGGGCCATAAAGCACCCCATCATTGGGCTGTGGAGCCACGAAACCACGGTCTGTAGAGTGATGGAGCACCATCAAATGTATTGGGGTTGAACTGACCTCAGTGCTTTTACAGCAATGTTCCAATATCTGTTGTAAAGCCTCCCCAGAAGAATAGAGGCTGTTACTGCAGCAAAACCCCTTCATTACGCTTTTAGAAACACATATATTAATACTATACTGTAATAGTTTCAGCATTGTCCGTGTTAGAGATCTGATCTGTCCTGATATTTACTTTTCACTTCCAATACTGAAACCACAGCATTGACATACCAATTCTCTTAAACAAATAATAACAACAACAACAATGATAATAGTAATAATAATAGTAATAAAATGTATGGTTGCACATGGTCACGATGGCCAGTTTCGCACATAAAAATATCTCAATTGAGTGGAGAACAAATACTTCCCCAGTACGTGGTCCATAACAGTTAGTTATGAAAAAATTGCCATGATCGTAAAAAAAAAAACAATACAAAAGAATCCCTTACAGCGCAGCTAGTAAAAATGTCACTGGAAACCTAATCTGAATAAATTTGTACATTGCATTTTTATGGCTTAATTAAATGTATAATTTTTGTAAATGGCTTTTCTTACAGCATGTTTCTTTGTTGTCTGACATTTTAAGCCAGCCTGTGTGACACAGTATATTTTAATGCTCTGAGTCTTACACACACACACACACACACACACACACATATATCACACAACAGACATCCAATATCTCAGCCAACTTAAAATAAGCATTATGCATGCTTAGCTATAGAAGTCCTTGTAAAGTTACCTAAAGGAATAATGTGTGTGTGTGGATAAAAGACAACAGACCCTCACAGCTGCACAAATTAAGTTGAAAAACTGGAATGCGTAGTGCAAAACAGTACAGAGAGATCATTATTAGAGAGGGTGCTATTTCAGTCATCCATGTGAAAGCAAGAGCATGT
This sequence comes from Brachypetersius gabonensis, assembly GCA_037577145.1. Classification (NCBI taxonomy): domain Eukaryota; kingdom Metazoa; phylum Chordata; class Actinopteri; order Characiformes; family Alestidae; genus Brachypetersius; species Brachypetersius gabonensis. Next base: position 19,820,020 of record JBBJLR010000002.1, on the reverse strand, counting down.
GCTGCATGGACATGGTGCCTCATGTCAAATGTTGGGGAACACTGCAGCTGTATAGTGCTTATCAGATCATATTTCCCCCCACAATATACAATCCAGGGTTATGGGGTGCCTGATACTGGTGTTCGGATCAGGACATTCCTGATCAATTTAGAATTGGGGCTTGCTTTCAGCAGATTGGGAAAGAAAAATACTGATTGAAACCCAATTTCCAGCCCAGGTCCAAAACTCCTGCAGGAAAACCTTTAGTGGCCAAAGCTACTGGCCCTCCAGGAACATTTTCTGTGTGAACCCACAGCCATCTGGAACTGTCACTCACTCTCTCACAATTGCTGCTGCAGATGAAAAATGAAAATCAGGTTGTATAATGTGCTAAGCAGTGATCATTGAGCGCTGAAGAGGATAAATAAAGCAGTGCATGTGCCCAGGCTTGAGTGAGAGCGGCGAGTGACCTGGAGAGATGCCTGTGCTAATGCCAAGTGTTACAAATATGGTAAAATGAGTGAAGTGCAAGACTTTTAGCATAGCAGAACTTCCAAAACTCTGGTCTCCAGTGGAATACAATATACACACCATCAGATATCTGCCAGATCTAAGAATCGGCCTGTTGCCCATAATTAAAACAAAAAAACAGTATTTTCCGGTAATACATGCATGTTGTCTGGGGAATGGATTTAAAATAATCTTTTATAAACATCCACTGAATATTGTTACAAATGAAGTGGGTTGCATGTTCTGAAGAGTTGTGTTCCTTCCCTCAGGTCTTGTTGTCCACCCTGAGTGACCCTTGCCTCAGTGTGTGTGTGTAGTCTCTTAGTGGGAGGCTCGCAGCCCAGCACAGGATGATGGGATTTAGCACTCGACTAAGCTCCTTCCTCTATTGTGTTCTTGACATGTATGTTCTTTAGTTCTGCAAGGCAACAGAGAGCTGTGGTCTTAATCCAGGCCTGATACTATGTGTGTGTATGTGTGTGTGTCTCCTCTGCTCAGTCCTTCATCCTTACAGGCAGATTAGACCTAAGCCCTCCACCCAGTTTCTGCACAGCCTTTATTTTCGACACGCCGGGCCATTTTTAGTACTGTGTTTTTTATTAACTGATCCTTTTAATTTGCCCCATACCCTTCTCATTTTGAGCTGGGAACATTTTAAAACTGAGCCAACTGCATCTCCTCTAATGCTCAGGCTCGTGAGCTATGCCGTTATTAGTAGGTCGGGAAGCCACTGAAATGCAGGACTTCTGTTTCCATGTCTTTCTTTGGGTCCCTCAGATATTTACCGTATCCAGTCATCTCACTCCTGCTGGGCGAGCGAATAGACTCTGCTGTTCTGCTTGCACACTAATCAATGACAATTTAGCTTTCTGCAAAAATCACAGTGACTGCGGCGGAACGGAGGGAATGGGGCCGCCTGTTGCCGCTGGTGTTTCTGCGTGTTTATTTATGAAGGACAGGTGGAATCAGAATCGACTCACTGCGGCAAAATCAAAGATGTCAGGTCTTGTTGGAGGGAAGCTGTTACCTACTTCCTTTGAATAAAACCAACCGCCCCGTGCCATGTTTCCTGCACAGGCTATGCCGTTAATTCTTCCTGATGCTGCATTAGTCCATATGTCTTTCAGAAAGTACAAAGGTCAGGCAAGCATTTTCAACACTTATTATATTGTGCTGTCTCACTGTGACTCACTGCTCTCCTAATCCAAAAATAGTTTTAATTAAGCAGTCTACCCAGAAGTAAGCTCATCTCCACACACGCTGCTCTCAAAAATAAAGAATTAACCAAAGAATTGGATTTCTAATTAAAAGAAAATATTGGTTGAACCAACTGCTCCCCTCCCCACAAAGAGTTATTTTTAACCAGTGTGTCTTGGTGAGCTCTTTTATCCTGTGTGAAGTCTCAGAATTAGACTTGCACCAATGGACTCCTGGTGCATTTTAACCATATTAAAATATTTTAACCCTCCTCAGATGATCCACATTTTTGTCAAATTCCAAATCCCTGTACATAGGCATAAACATCAATGTGGACTGTCTGAGTTTAAGCTCTGCTTCAGGAAACTAAAAGTAGTTCTATTATGATATACTGAACAGCGTTTGATTCCATTACTAACATTTATTTTTAGGAATGTAATCTAGACCAAACACTATGCTCCAGTTCTCAGATCATACCAATGGCCCTTAGCAACTGCTGAGAAGAGGAGGCCACTGCTAAATGTCAAAGAGATTCTGTGAGTTTTTGAGGGCACACTCACCCAACAGCTTTCAAATAATTTTTTTTTTTTTTCAGTTTCCAAGAACCTGATCAAGGAAAGAAACACTTTAGAAGAAAGTGAAAGTGATAAGTTGAAGAGAGGTTACAGGGGTCTGATGTTTTAGTCTGGAGTAGTACGTCTGGCCTGCGGTTGGATCTCTTGTTGAATCTTTTGCTCAGAGTTGACAGGGTCCTGAATAAAGTGCTACGCTGGACTCGGGTGCCAATAAAGGCTCGTTAAAGACTTTAGTTTCTTTGCTGTCATACATGCCCATTAATCTCCTCTCCTTGAATCCCTCTCTGTCCTCCTATAATTTTATCCATCTGTCTATTTATTTTTGCCATTTGTAGCCAGTAGTCACTCACACTATTAAAAATAAGGTTTTTGTCCTATGTTTACTGTTGGTATAGAGCCTCTATATTGTTATAAATTTGAACGATTTCTTGACATCTCATTTACAAACACATTTATAAAGAAATTTAGGAAACTGTGGGTCCCCAGAATCCTTCGCAGCACTTGTTGCAAGGTTTTTGCTCTGCGAGGCTTCAGCTGTTGGTAAACTGGGATGAATCCAGTCCAAATTTCAGCTGACCATTTTAGCCTCATCACCTCAGGAAACAAATGTCTTCCCCTGTGATGTCTCTTGCCCCTCTATCGTCCTGGCATTTGGGCACAGCAGATCAGATCAAATCAAAATCCACGAGCTGTCAGAGATCCCAATCTCATCCACACCCCAGGGTTGGAGGGGACGAAAAGCTAAATTGAAAGCCTCCCATCGCCCTTCGTCCCGTCTTCTGGAGTGATTTGTCATTTGTATTTGTCCTTCAGTTAATTACCAGGCCCAGTGACGTAGTGAAGCCTTCTCACGTATGCCGAGCTGTTGGACGATGTCTCTAAGTGGCCGAGACGCCGTTCCTTCTGCCTCGCGGGCTCAGTCTCATCCTCATCAGCCCTGCACCGCTGATGTCTGCTGTTCCCTCCAGCTCTCAACTCTCTCTTCCAATGTTTCACTCTGCTGCTTCATCCGGATGACTTCACTGCTTATGAACTGTCTCCAGACCTGTTGCATGACTGAGGCTAACTCAAATCAAACTAATTGTGCTCCTCTTCATTTGTTGGCACTATTTGGCGTGACCAATCACTTGAAAAGGTTACTTCTTCATTAGCAGATCTTGTTATGTAGATCTATGAAGTCGTTTTTGGATTTGTGAGTTTGACCCAGCACACCCCGGCTAATGTCGACTGAACACGCCTTGCAGTAAGCCAAGACCTTCAACGCCCTGAAATGTGTGTTACAACTCAGGGCTGTTGATTCACAGAGCCCAAGATAGCACAGTGCCTTCTGTTTTCCCTGAACTAGCACAGCTTTAAGTATGTGTGCATGTGTTGATCGTAAGACAGGCTTCACTTGTACCCAGTACCCTCTAATCTCCTGCAGCCAATCATCTGCTTTTGAGGCAATGAAGAAGAGTGAAGAAGAACACTGAAGAATCTTATAATGTCTCTGTACTCTAGTGGTTGTGTGTGTGTGTGTGTGTGTGTGTGTGTGTGTGAGAGAGAGAGAGAGAAAGAGAGAATGTGTATTTTTCTTGCAAACTTCAGCTTTCTTTCCATAATTCATGGGAGGGTCATGTAGCGGAGGATAGAAGCTCGTCCAAAGTGTTCAACCCCTAGCTGATCCCACAATGCCTGTGAATCATTCATCAGCCCATAAGAGTACACTCTCTCTCATATTTCTCTCTCTCTCTCTCTCTCTCTCTCTCTCTCTCTCTCTCTCTCTCTCTCTCTCTCGCTCTCTCTCCCTCATATTTCTCTCTCTCTCTCTCTCTCTCTCTCATATTTTTCTCTCTCTCTCTCTCTCCCTCATATTTCTCTCTCTCTCTCTCTCTCCCCCTCATATTTCTCTCTCTCTCTCTCTCTCTCTCTCCCTCCCTCTCTCTCTCTCTCCAAGTTAACCCTGGCTCTCTTCAGCAGGCAAGGGATTATGGGTGTAAACAGAAGACACTGCGACGGCTATAAAAGTCAGCGGCAAAGGAAGAGAGGGAGTTTTTTTCTAATTCCCCATCCACAGTTATGGAGCTCATAAAAGCGGTGATTAAAACCCATGTTTTCCTGAGTAGCGAGCAGCGCAGTGCGGAGGAACGGAGGTGCTGGACCAGGCTTCTGTTCTCCGACCCGCAATCCGAGCTCCTTGCCTGCTTGAGTAAACATGACTCACTCTTGCTGCTTTACATGCTGATTAGAAAGATGACGATGATTGCCATCTGGCATAGATCTGACAGTAAAATAAACATTTGCAATTAATTGTCTCCAAACGCTGTATGCTAGGAACGTCCCCTTGCATTTTATATAAGATTTTTCAATTAGAATGTTCTGATTGCAGATGCCTGTTATTTGAATCTTCACCAATGAGAAGATAAGTGGAGCTTGAGGGTGCAGTCGGTGTGTCAGAAGTACAGCAGGCCCAGGCAGGTGGCAGAAGGAGGTGATATTGAATGAGACAAAGAGCCTTTAATCAAAATAGGCTCCCAGCAGGACATGAGATTATTCTCCTACACGAGCAGAGAGCATGCTGTATTCCACAGCTCTACAGCTCCTGTATGTGAGGTATCACAGTGGTGTGTGTGTGTGTGTATTGTATAAAATGTTTACATGCTTGTTCATGTAAGGCTTTAGTTAAGAACAGGATACAGAGAATGGTGCTCATGATTGTGGTCCTGTTACTAGAGTTCCATAGCCTTCTACTGTGTAATATTTTCTTTACTTTAACCATGTGGATAAAATTGCAGGCATCTCTGAGTTCTTTGAATGAGAAAAAAGGTACAGTTTGTTTCCTATGAAAGTAAAGAGAGGCGTCAATATGTTGGTCACTGATAAATGATAGAGGGGGATTGTTTTGACTGTAAAACTACTTTAGGTTGGAGATGCTCTTATGCATCACTCAAAGGATAGGATGGTGGATCATACAGAAACCCCTGACATGGAAGACCACAGTTGGATAGGCCAAGACTTTGTGACCATTTAACCATTTAAAGTAGAAGACCAGTGACCATTTAAAGTAAAGTGGCCCCTTATAGTCATGTATGAACACACCACAACACAGCACAAAGTGTGAAAAGTGTGAAATTCTTTCTCTGCATTTAACCCTATCACCAAGTGGAGCAGTTGGTGGCCACCAATGAGGGGCACCGGGTGGCGTGGGGATGGTACCTTGCTCAAGGGTACCTCAGTGATGACACTATGAAACGGATACCAGTGTGATCTGCAGGAGTTCAAATCCCTATTGCTAGTGAGGTGTTATTATTACTTAATATTAGGTCAGAAATTCTATTTCAGTGCTTCCCTAGACATCATATCTGGTCTTAACTCTAGGTTATAGTGGCCTTCAAAGATATCAAATTTGTTCTACAGAGTTGTACTCTGTTAAAGAATTCAATGAAATTGCACTTATTTTCAAGAAGTGCAATTGTGATTGAATGGAAGTTGATTTAAGGTTCGCTTTTCATCAGAAAAATGTATGGTGACGAATACTTCTTATTATTATGCTATAGGACAGTGATTTATGCCTGATATGGAGATGCACGTGGTGGTTTTACAGGTTGATAAAGCAACACAGATTGCTGAAAAATATTGTATAAAAGACAAACAAATGGGGATAATACCAACTGTAACTGCGGAAGAAGCAAATAACTTCTGAGTTTAGTGCATATTTTTAAATTAAAGGTAGATTTATAGTGGGGGAAGCTGTTATAGCTGTTATACATTAGTATGTCTTAGCTAATAAAAAAGTTTTTTGTATAACACGCTCTATTTTGGAGCTTGGACCATTTATTTTCATGATCTAAAGCAGAAGTGCCTTAGTTCATCTAATTAAGGGCTTTATAGCCTCCCAGTGAATTTGATTTGGTATGTACAAAGAAAAAATGAAAAGTTTTTCAGTTTTATTTCTGTTACTTTTCGCAGCAGATCTTTGTCCGGACCCTCCAGCGCTGAAACTGTCTGTTGCTCTGGTGTAACGTGGACTGCTTGTCTGGTTGAGTGATCGCTCTTCCGTTCCTCCTCCACTGTGGTTCTGATGTCGTCTGATGACGATGTGTCAAAGATGAAGTGGGCGGCGGTCAGTTAGTCAGCCAATGAACCGAGACACTGGAGTGAGTGTCGTTTTGAGTGCGCTCTCCTTCTCCAGTGTTGAGCTGCTGTCACATGCGCCAGTGCCGAAGGCTGTGATTGATAGTTTGGTGACGGTTATTTGTCACCTGCCATCACCAAATGTGACATTTTGGTGTTTGAATTTGATGCTGTTGAATGATGGAGATAGGCAAGCTCTCTGTTGCCTGCAGGGCAGGTACTATTTTTATCCGTTGGAGAACTTTAAAAGGTGCAGCTAAGTTTTCCTTTCTTTTCTCCATATCTTCTTTGGAGGTGTTCACCCATTTGCTTCAGTTAAGCACCTCCGTCCATCTTCTCTTTCATTGCATCTTTCGTGTCTTATTTTTTCTAATGAAGTTTTTTTGCACTTGATATCTGACATTCCAGAATGACTTATATTCAGAACTTGGATCTGGTTTCTGGTCTTGGACTTTGTAATCACTGATAGTTCAGGTGGATCAGGTGTGTTGGGACAGAAAAACATGAAGCTGTACAAAACAGTAGTATATAAAATGTCATATAAAATGTCTAATTCTCTCTCTCTCCCTCTGCCTTTCCCTGTCCCTCATTCTCGGTTAGGTTTCAATCAAATTCAAGTGATGTAAAGAATGTGATTTTTACTTTTAATTTCCTCAACTTCAGTCTGGTAACAAATTAACTTATATATAATGTACAAACATTTTGTGGATAGTTCCTTAATATGACTATAAGCTTTGTTTTAAAATAGCAGTATGTTGCCTTTCTGTTTGTGGTTGCTAATAAAGCTGTATCATCAGTCTAGATATACTTACACAAGATTTTAACATGCCACATCCATAAACCTCCTACTAGGCCTTCCTCTTCTCCTCTTCCTTGTAGCTCCATCCTCAGCATCCTTCTCCCAACACACTCAGTCTCTTCTCAGCATCCTCCTCCCAACACACTCAGAGTCTCTCCTCAGTACACGTCCAAATCAACGCAATCATTCTTTTTTTCCTCCAAGATGTCCAACTCGAGCCGTCCCTCTAATAAACTAATCCCTGATCCTTCCATCCTTGTCACTCCCAATGCAAGCTTTAAAATTTTCAGCTCTGCCACCTCCAACTCTGCTTCCTGTCTTTTTGTCAGACCAGTTGGAAAGATACAGCCGCAACCAAAAGTACTTTTGAATAAATATTTGTACAACCATGGCCAATTGAAATGTTATAGTTATAAATTATTATAAAATATTCATTTAAAAGTACTTTTTTGGTTGCAGCTGTAGTGATTTTTGTTGGTTTTATTGGAAAATGGGTAAAGACCCCTGTGTTTGTTCAGCTCCTTGCCCCTTTAAGAGTTCACCTAACTTCACTTCAGCTAATTTAGCAGTGGACTGACCCTTGAGATGGCATTGGGGGGATTCCCCTGAGGGGAAATGGCGAGTCAAAGTTGACAAGGGCAAATTAAATTGAGTATTGAAACGGACGCCCTGCTTTCAGAAAGCTGCTGGTGCGTCATGCCTGTAGTACGCCGAATTCAGTGAGGCGGACATAATGCATGTCTTTGTTGATAATTGGAGGGTTGTGTGGCTCACTGTTGGGTTTGAAGAACGAACTGAGTGACCTTTAATTAAAAATGAGCACGCTTGTGATTAGAAGAGTGTGGCCTGTGAGGCAGGGAGCATGTAGCGTATTCTGACTACACGCCGACATGGCTGTAAGGAGGAATGATGTCTGGCTGCTGGCTACGTCTATGCATATTTTTCTAATTGATATTAATTGATTTAATTATTCATTTTCTTGAATTAATTTGAATAATTATTATGTTGACACTTAAGGCTTCCCCTCGTTCCTTGCACTTTGAATTCAGAGTGTATTTTACGACTTCTGTTCCAGAAGCACGAGTTTACACAAAGGCTCGGCAGCTTCTGAAGGACAGCTGTCAGGCAGAGATACAGCATATGGTGTTTAGTCGTACTGAATAAAATGAAATTGTTTTTTTTTGTTTGTTTGTTTTGGCTCAGCAAAAAGGGGGAATTTCGACATCTTGCTTCTCTGTTTTCTAAAACAAAATAGAATAAGAGAGAAAGAGAGAGGGTGAGAGAGGGAGAGACAGAGAGAGAAGGACAGACACAGAGCGAGAGCGAGACAGAGAGACATAGAGAAAGGGACAGAGAGTGAGGGGCAGAGAAAAAAAAAGAGAGTGGGGAAGAGAAGGAGACATGAGCAAGAGACACTGGGAGACGGTAAAGCGAAAGACCCAGGATAACAGGTTAGAGAGACACACACACACAGGTAGAGAGAGAGAGAAACAGAGACAGGGAGACAGAGGGTAGAGAGAGCGATAGAGACACACAGGGAGACAGAGGGTAGAGAGAGAGACAGAGACACAGGGAGACATATGGTAGAGGGAGATAGAGGGTAGAGTGAGAGACACAGGGAGACAGGGTAGAGAGACAGGGAGACAGAGGGTAGAGAGAGAGAGACACAAGTAGACATATGGTAGAGGGTGACAGAGGGTAGAGTGAGAGACACAGGGAGACAGGGTAGAGAAAGACACAAGGAGAGACAGGTTAGAAAGAGAGTGAGAGACACTGGGAAACAGGGAAGAGAGAGAGAGACTGGGAGACAGAGGGGGGTGGAGAGAAACGGAGATACAGGGTAGAGAGAGCGAGACCGAGTTTAGAGAAAGGCATTCTGCGAGAAAGAAAGGTGGAGAGCAAAGGGAGAGGTGAGGGAAGACTGAGAGAAGGAAATGGACAGTCAGATAAGTGAGAGAAGAGAGAAACAAGATGGAGAGAGTAGGGGTAGAAGATTTTTCTTTCCAGAAAGTTGAAGTGATTTGATCAGTTCCATGGCAGAAGTCTGCTCAGGCTACACTTAATGGTTCTCATCCTACAGTTTGAGTAAGACTGTTTACACCAGTGGACATCCTGGGTACGAGTGGACATCCTGAGCCTATTCTACATCCACTGCTGTTTGTAACTCTGTCAGTACCACTCAAAGTAATGCTATCTTCCATGCTGTATAAAAGGTCCAGAGGAAATCTAAAACATAAACTACCCTGACTGTTGATGGCTGGTCACCACCCTGCAGGGCTTAAAACTTGTTTATGATCTTGATAGCAGCATGGTGGGTTTGTTCTGAGTTCAGCAGAACTGACTGAACTACGCGTGCCATTTCTGTGTGCTTACGGTTTTTTTTACTCTGAAACAAATGGATTCTGCAGATGAGGAATGGATGGATGGGATCCGGTTTCATCTCACATTCTGTAGGTATCAGGATCACTCGGAGCAGATGAGATGGCTCGTAGTGCGCTGGCATCTCTGCCGTATTATCAGTCAGTGAAGGGTAATCTAATAACCAAATGCAGGCACTTTGCTGCTCATGAATGAATGCATGTGGATGAATGGATGCTTCCTCTGGGCTGTGTAGCCCTTCATGGAAGGTAGACAGCTCAAAGAGATTAAAAATGAGAGGGAGAGAGGGAGAGAGAGAGAAAGAGAAATGCTGATGCCTGAGGAATGTCCAGCAGGTTACTCACATGGAGAATCTTATTTCCTCTCATTCCTCCCTCATCCACTATCTGTCTTCATCCTCCCTCTTCCTTTCATGTCCTCCTTTCTTTTTCCTTCTGTAAAAGAGAGAGAAAAGGAGCATTTCTGTCTTGCTGGGTTTGATGGTGGTGTATTAAAAGGCGAAATGGCTCAAGGAGCTGTAAGTAATTCTCTTTCAGGATGCGCATTGACCCCAGTCTCAAAATGCTGGCACTCAAAACACTATTTATATACGAGAGTGTGGCTGCTGAAAGCCTCTATGTGCCGCAGCTTTTTTAAAAAAAATGCTAATCCCCCCCGCCCCACCTTAGTTTTTCTCCAAAGTAGATAAAAGAATAAATTCGTGAATTTACAATGATAAATATTCAGTTGTGAAATGAGATCATTCAGATGGATCAGGTAAAGGCTTTTAGAGCAGCACTGAAATCTTTCTTTTAGTTTATGCTGTGTCCTCATTTTTTGGAGATACAGTGCATTTTTGCAGCTGAAGGAGGGCAGTCAATATTTTATTTTCCTTTTTTTGGATCAATACAGTATTGTCCTGTTTCAGGGGGTGGAGGCTTACAGCTGCAGTATGAGCGTGTTTGGTTTGGTTAGTGTCATTGCTGGCCTGGGTCGAGTACTGAGCAGGTGGATGAACTAGACAGATATTTGTTAAGGTGTCACTTGTCCGGATCAGCTGCAGATTGACCCAGGGTGAGTGTTTTAAGGAAAGAAATGAAGAGCTGACACCCACAGTGAACAGAATTAGTCTCACTTTTTCACTCTCTATCTCTTTTACTCCTCCCCTCCCCACCCCAGGGTCCAGTCTGAGATGCCGCCCACCCATCTTTCTAACTGAGTTATAGCAAAAGATACTGGGACTCTAATGCCTCATGTGCTTTCAGGGTGGCTTTCAGGATTGCCTTTGCTCCCTATGAGATGCATTGATCATGTTAACTCTAATTCATTATGAAACCATTGCTTGCATGTGGCCCTTTGTAATGGCCCCTCCCCCTCCCCCCATGTCATGAAGAACTGAATATCAGAGGGGACCACCTGTCTTTTTATTTTATTCATTTAATGTTTATTTCATGAGGCAAACACACATGTATATAATCTGATATCATATATGAAATAACATTAATAATTAATTTGCAGTGTAGACATCTCCATTATCAAAGGTCTAACACTTTTCTACCTCTGTCCACAGTACAGAGTCTGATATGGTGTTCAGCCTCTGCTTTGGACAAACTTGCCTCATCTAGACTTGTTTCTCAGAAATGTGTAAATTTGTCTGAGTTTATTTACAATGAGCTGAGTTTTTGTCAGAGAGGGATACATCAGCTGTGTTTTATGTTAATAATTCCTCACTCTTCTGTCCTGCAGAATACGATGTGAGGGCTTTATGGCCATGGGCTGTTGTTTTTTTCCCCTTCTGTTTCCATTTAAAAACTTCACGTGAAATATTTCAGTTGTAAAATGCTGAAAGTGATTCACGGCTGTTGTCTTTAGTTCGGAGGAGCACCTGTAAGTGAGAAAGATTAGCCGAGACGAGACAGTTAGGAAAATGGATTTGCTCTGAACGTCTGCCGTATAGCTGAGCGTACACTTACATTCACATTAAGCACACGCTCTTCTCTGGAGTGACTTACAAAAGTACTTTTTTGTATCCAAAGCAAGAACAAACACAAGTTAATACACCAAATAACTCCAAAACCATGTTTTACCTGATGCACTACCAGTCAGAAGTTTGGTAGTCAATATGAGAATTTCTACATTTGCATGTTACTCACTTATTTACTAAGAATACACTCATTATTCATTGTTAGCAAATGAGTTGACAGTATTGATCACATTTGAGGACTTTAATTGTAATTGTAAATGTAATGTTTTTCCTTTTTTCACCGCTGACCTATAAAAAGCCACCTAATATAATTGTAATGTAGATCACCAGGCAACTGCCAAATATTTGACACACTATTAGGTAACAACCAATGGGATCAAACTGTTAATTAATGCAGTTAAAGTTAAAGGACAGGCTAGAATATACTAGGATATCAGTTAATGTGATATCAGACACGTACTGTTACAGATTCTTATTAAGGAAGCTTGTTTTATTTGACAAATTTGAATTTGTAGTGGTTTTATTCTTGTTTCCAGTGCTCATCTGCAGTATATGGATAAGTATATAAGTGGTGTGTAAAGTAGGTTAAGTAGTGGTAGATAGAAAGAAAGATGCAAAAGTGCAATACAATACATTACTAAAGATGAATGCGCATTAAAATGCTTTTCAAGGATAACCGGTCTTCAGTATTTGAAGACAGAGAGTGAGCAGTGGTCATTCTGCTACACTCCAGATTGTCTGCAAGTGTCAGATTAGGAAGTCCAGCCAGGAGCCAGTTGCAGTTGTCATGCTTGGAGATGACAAGTGCCTAAACAAGCACTCTGGTGGCCTCCCTAGAGTAAAAGTGTTGCATCCATCCACCAGGTTCTGTAGTGGAGAAACTGGCATGACCGAATCAGATTTGCTGCATGAGATGCTAAGATCATCGGGAGGGCCTGTATAGTTCCAGATATGAACAGCAGCTCAGTCTTGCTAGCAGTAATGAGTTTTAAATAATAAAGGATGGTGAACGGATCTGTGAGGGAACAGTCACTGTGTCAGTTATCCTGAGTGGGGTTGCATGTGAGAAGAGCTGTTGGCTCCTAGGTAGAGTGACAGCCTGTCTGCAGTCTTGATAAAGATTTGGTTTGATTTTGCGTGTTCCTTTATAGGTGTTTCTGCAATAGGATATCCCTTGTCGATTTTCTCTCTCTCTCTCTCTCTCTCTCTCTCTCTCTCTCTTTCTCTCTCTCTCTCTCTCTCTCCCTCTGCCTCTCTCTCTCAGCCTCTCTCTCTCTCTCTCTCTCTCTCTCTCTCTCTTGCCCAGATGGATGGAATATCTAAGAGTATCTGAGTATCTGTATCTTTGCTGTGTGGCTCTCCGGCCACATGCTGGGGATGGACGTAGCCACAGATTGCTAATGATAACCTCCCTTGGGAACGCCTCAGGAGCACTGATGAGGTGGAAAGACCATATACTAATCTGAGCTGCTGGTTGACCATTTTGGGCTGCTGTGATGATGATGGTGGTGTGTGCCTTGGAATGCGGACCCAGGCATTCGTCCAGTGAAAGGGTGAAGCACCCTCATATTCACTTGGGCAGTCTGGAGCTAAAATGCTAAAAGCATGATGAGTTAAAGGGCAGGGTTTGTCCTAGTGGGATACATTTCCTGTCCCAGCAGTTTAGTGTTGTGTGCTTCCCCTGTCCTGGCCTGCCCAGTTCAATTCATAAAAGGCTTTGCTTTATAAGTAGCAGATGAGTTGTCTTAGGTGTGTCAGAGCAGAGGAAGTGCTAATCTGTCAGTAGTACTGGGGCCTCGGGACCTGCATTAAAAACCAGAGCTGACTGACGAGCTGAGAGATTTACTGACTGATGAGCTAGACAGGCACCTTTTTTCAATACAGAGTAGTTGTTGTTGATTTAGCTCTAATGAGCACGTCTGAATAATAGTGATGTACTGAACAAGTAATGTAGTGTTTCAACCCGTGACCGATCAGCTCATCACCTCTCGCTTTTGAAGTGACGTTTGGCTTGTGCTTGAGGTTTAATGCATTTCAGACACTCGTCCACTTTGATTGACACTGGTTTGTTTTATAGTAAAATATAATTAATTAATAAATGCAAATAGAAAACTCCTCCCTGCACCTTTTTTGTATATTCTCCAGGCAATGGCATGAAACTAATGAGAGTGCTTTTTTCACGTATTTCTGCAGGCTAATATATTCAGCACCATGAGATACCAAAGCATGAAGCAAAACTGTAATGGGCCTCTGGATGCCTCTGCAATGCGGCCGTTGCGGATCATGTGCTAGAATCACTTGGAATGTTTTCATAATAAAACCGATCCGTGGCAATATGTAATTTGCAGTCAGCATGAAAACGGATTAAGACGGACTCTATTCCTTTCTAGAGTTCACCCCGAGTGCTGTGCTTAACTTAATTGCACGTTATCACGCAAAAGGAACTGTGCGGCACCACCTCTTTCTCTCACATATCCCCCCCGGTTAAAGCTGGCGATCCATCACGTTTCGGCCCGGGCTCCAGTGTTTCTTTTCAGTCAGTTTCATTTCACAGTCGGCAGCCAACCAGCTTGCTGTGAGTAAATGGCGGCTCTCTTCGAATAAGACGCGCCCTAATCACTTTCTCTGCTGCATGGATTTCAGCTGGAAGGCATGGACAGTGTCTGTCTGTGTCTTTCTGTCTCTGGCTCTTGATCATTTTTCTCTGCCTCTCCCTCTTGCTCTCCTCTCCCGCTCTCTCTCTCTCTCTCTCTCTCTCCCCATCTACATCTCTCCTCGTTTATGGTGCATCATGAGGACAAAATACTACATTGTGGTCATATTGTTGTGCCTGTTATATATTTATTCATTAGAATACTTACAGAAACTCAGTGGGAACATCTACGTTTGGTCGGGATGCTCACTGCTTGCAATTAAAGAAAAACTCATTTGTTAAGGCTCTATTGCAAATTAGAGTATTTTGAGTTATTTATACAAAAGCTAGTATAATGATAATGATTATACATTGTGCAGCCCTACTTGGGAGCCTCACCCAGACCCAGCTAAAGACTGGGAGGTGGAAGTTTCTTCTCTGTGGCTTAGTGCCTGGTGTGATGTGGCTTGTGCCTGGGAGAGAGGGGTAGGAGTGCAGTAACTGAAGCAGGAGGGTTCAGGCTCGTGGAGCTGTTTGCCAGCACCATGGCGTTCACCCACGCGTCCAATCAACTAATTACACTCCATCTGGAGACTCCTCCTTGTCGCTCCTCTAATTCCTCAAATAAACAACTCCCCTTTCTGCCCCCATATCCTGCTGCTGCCACAGAACCTGAGCAGAATCCCAGCGGCTAGACTGCACACTTTTTCTGGAGGATCCAGTGTAAGAACACTTTCACAAAAAGCTGTATTTTTTCCCCTCAGATTCCCCTAAGGTCTTCTCGTGACATTGTCTCATTAAACTGGATCGATGTGTATTTGGGTGTGGAGTCTGTCATCTCCATTAAGATCTGCATTTTCCTCCACTCCTGTGTTATTGCCTCCCGTTGTCTACCAGGTGAGAACTTTCCTTCGAGGCCAATTTGGGCCACTGAACCATTAATTCAGCCTTCAGTAACTGAGGCTGCATAGAGCGAGAGGAAATCTAATCAAGCCCATGCTCAAATTAGCATGCCATGTTCTCTGAAAGGCCTCCCTCACTTGGATGGAACCGTCATACTTAAGAATCAGAGATTGTCTTTAGCAATCAAACTTCATTTTACTCATTATTGCAGGCTCATGCACACATCAGCAAGCACCCCACCTCACAAATAGTCAATGGCTCTCACCAAACCCTCGGCCTTCTGCAGTATGACTTCGATTGGTTCCCCTTCCCATCAGAGAAGAAAAAAAGGAGTCTAATCCATTAGCGGCGTGCTGAGGTACTGCAGTATGTCTGACCGAAATGTAATTTTGACTGAGTGGAATCCTGGGGAAATTGCCCACACTGTCCCAGAACCCTCAACCCTCAGCTGTGGGGGGGAAATTGAGTGCACTCCTCCACAATTCAATATGACATGTTGGAAATAATGGCCTCCTGTCCCACAGATATCCATCAGGCTGCTCCGACCCCTTGTAGACACTCAACTGCGATAAATAATAAATCATGTTTGGGTGAAATTAATAAGGTCGGTTGAGAGGTGGCTAGTGATGTGATTTGACTCCGGCCCGGACCCAGCCACTTTTCTGGCTACCTTTTGAGGGTCAGCTCTCATTTTTATCTCTGTTGGATCAAAAGCAGAGCAGAGATTTTTTCAGTTTCATGATGACAGTTTGCTGGCAGTAATGGAAAGCTGTTTTGCAGCCGTATTTAAGCACCAGGGTGCTGTTTCAGTACCCATGCAGCCAGGAGCCTGCAGACCAGGCTCCTGCTGACACTGCTGCTTCTCCAAGCCAGATCAGGACTCATTAGGCTTGTAATGTCTTCATTTTGTCCTGTCGGAGAAAGCATGCTGATACAGCCGTCATTTCACCTTCTGACCCATATCACGCAGCTGGGATATCAAGACCCTGTTAGGTTAATGAGCTTATTGTGAGCTCTTGCTGTTTTTGGTGATGGGCAGAATTCTAAGCAACGTCCTCTTTTTCCATTGAAAGCACTTCTTCACAGGCCAGTTCATGTACAGTTTATCTGCAGAACAGAAGGAGAATGGCAGTGCTATTGCACCAAATGGAAATCATGTCAAATATTTTATGACTCTCTTTGCAGTTTAGACTTTTAGTGCAGCTTTTAAATTGATGTTTGTTTCGTTGGCAGATGTCTAATGAGTGATTTTTTTTGTTTTTGCTGATTGTGTTACGATCACCAGAGCTCAAACTCGTGTTTAATCCTCTGACAATTACAGCAGTCGGCATTTAAAAGTGACAGTTGTTTGTGTAGACGAACTGTGGTTCTTTTGTTATAAAATGCGACATATATTTTTGGAGAACAGAGAGAAGCACTGGGCGGGTGATGGAAATGGCAGATGCTGTGGTTTTGAAGCAGACATGCCGTAGAGGTGAAAACAGACGGGGCTGAACGGGGTGAGTGTGTTTTCTGCTTTTGCTTAGTCCAGCTCTCCGAGAGCCACTTCGGAGGCACTTGAGTTCCTCTTCTGAGGAGAGATTGTTCATGAGCTTGGAAGAAGGTTTGAGGAGTCATATAGGTAGGCCTGCCATGAAAAAGTATGAAAATGTGAGTGTTTGGCGTCTGGATTGCAGTGGCCTAAGAATGTGTGGACTGTTTATTGTGAGTAAGAAGGCTGCATGATAAGTTGTATTTATGTCATTAAAGTATGATTTTCAATAATAAAAGCAACACTAAGGGCTTCAGTTATTGACTGCATCAAATTACCTAACTCATGCAGAGCCAGCATGAGATAATTGGATTGGCAGGAATGTAGAGTTAGAAGCTCAGTAAGTGCTTGTCTGCGCTGGGGTGAAACCATGCAATTCGACTAAATCTAGGCAATTACGAAACATGCACAACCTAAAACTTTGCTGAGCTACAAACCTATAGCAGTGCTTCAGCCTTGATGATTATTGTCGCTGGCACTGTTCTGTGGACAGTCTGTGAAGTAATGTCTGGTGTCACAACAATCATGCATCACCATAAGGAATCCTATTTATTTATTTATTTTATGGCCTTCCTCAAGAAACTGGCCAGCAAATAAAAAAATTGCAATTCTGGTGTATGTAGCTGTTAGGCTTTAGTTGTTTGTTTTGCACATTAGCGATTGTTGTCAGTTTTGCTTAAACGGTCAATACCCCACATTTTTAATGCATTTTTTGAGTACTTCGATTTCAAAACTACTGTTTGACAGATGCTGACACTGTTGGAAACTTTCATAGTGTTAACAATAGTAGTGGGTAATATTACAGTAAATATCATATGTATTGGCTATTATGAAACTTTTAAGTACTGCGCAATCCAAGTTTTCTTGCTACATCAAACACTTTTATTTAAAAAGGGGGAGGGGGGCAAATTTGGTTTTCTGTGATATGAGGCCAGATGGATTTCTGTTTACAGAATAAAAAATGTCTACAACTGTCTAAGCTTTGGCCCTATCATCAAGAGATCGTCAGTTCAATCCCTGATGGGGATGTAGCCATCCGTGGCCGTGAGTCCATGAGAGCACAATTGACTTTACGTGCTCTGGTAGCTGATGTAACTGAATTGGCAGTCAGCGTTTCTCTCCAGGCATGTTGCGCTGTCCGATGATGTTGCATTATCGCCAGTTCGAACAGAGGGGGTGGCTGACTATGTGTAAACAAGGGCCTACAGAGGGGGTGAAATTGTCCAGATAAATGTGTAGTCCCTGAAATCAGAGAGACACTGTTTTAATGACTCCTCATATTGTCATTGCAAAACTCAACAGCTTTCTTGTACATCACATTTTATGTTCATATCTTGTTGCCTTCATGTGTACTTGATCAGCGTGAGGTCTTTAAAGTGCTTTTTCAAATTTTACAAAGGCTGCAATCTTCTGTTTCATTCTTGAAAGGTAAAGTTTAATAGATGTTGATAACATGAGATAAAAGGAATGAAGTTTGAAAGAATCAAACACATTTGAAGGCCAGTTGGGGATTAGCTTAGCACTTTGATATTTGTAGCAAGAGATGCTGCTGTGCTAATCTGATTGAACCTCAGTCATGCATGAATACCTGGTCTCCCTCTCAGTCTCTCTCACATGCAGCTTTAATGGCTCTGTGGCGTCTGAGCTCTGACCTGGCTCTCATGCGTAATCTTATCCTAATCCTGACTGAAAACTCCAACAGGCTCTTTCCTGGGCGCACCTGAGAGGCCCAGGGCCTGGTCCTGGCTCACTAACCGTCACGACACACCCCTTCTGGATTTGACAGACGGCACTGTAATTCGGGCACTGATCCGTGTTTGCTGCCAAACCCTGCGCTTTTCTTTTCTCCTTTTGCTTTCAACCTGCGTGGCTATTGACATTTCCACAGGAGGCCATAGATGTGAAAAATTGAGCCATTAAGCCAAGCTTTGCTGTGCCGCATTGAGGCAGAAAATAAGGCCATTGTGCGTACCTTTCTCCCTCCAGTACTTCCTTTAGCTTCTTTCTTCTCAGAATGGGGCTGGACCCGGTGCAGGTTCTCACTAATGACTGTTATGCACCGAGCCTGTTTCTACTGCTGTGCAAAACTGTAGGTTTGGAAAGTCTTAATTAGACGATGCAGAGATATTGCTGTGATTAAAATATGCAGTAAGTGCTTCTGAAAACAAGATGTGGTGGGTCTTAACTGAGAGACTGTTGCGTGAGATGGGGAGAAGGAGAGAAAGACAAACAGAGCAAGAGCGATCTGAAGATGTGAGCTGTTTAATTGAACTGTGCTGTCACTCTTCGTTGGCTTAGCATGACAGAACACACTATTTTTAGACCTCCGTGTCTGAGCGTGCATGAAGTAATCTATTTGGAAACCTTTACCGAGCTTCACTTTCCCCTTTTGCTTTCTGTAGGACTGGGGTTCGAGGGCAGCTGATTAGGATTACCATGTGGACCGTCCACGCCTAACAAACTTGAAAGCTGTCTGAGGTCTGCTTTCTACAGCAGTGTCCTAAAAGGCCATATATCTAATGTTTCACAGAAGCAGGACTTAGCATCAATATTTATGTTATGACACCAGGTTAGGTAAAGGTTTCAAAACATGCCCTACTTCTTGCCACGCAGGGCTTGAAAGCCCTATTTTTGGAACTCATCAGTGATTTGTTTTGTAGCTCTCAGTATAGATGCCTCCTCACCTCAGCAGTCAGAGCTCTCTTCTCTAGTCCTTTCAGAGTCATTTGGTTACAGTGTTGTACCATCTTCATTTAGGACCGTTTCTCATTCAAGTGGTTCTTAAGACCTCATTTATCTTCACATGATCAATTACAGCTTGGTCGTCTTTATGCTTAGGGTAATAGTCTTATCGATGTGTGTTTAAACTAAGACATTTCCATCCATTGTCTGAGCTTTTTATCTTTAACCAGGGTTGTGGGGGTGCTGTAGCCTGTTCCAGTGGTGATGGAATGAAAGGTGGAGAAAGACTCTGGTTAGATCTCCAGTCCATTTTAGGGTAGACATACAGATAAAGACATTTATGCATGCACTTACATCTAGGGGCAATTTAGCATATCAGATTTGCCTAATGTGTCTGTATTTAGACTGTGGGAGGAAACCAGAGTATCTGGCAGAAACCCAGAACCTTCTTGCTACCACATGGCCACCAGTAAACTTTATTTACGCTGTTCAAAAGAATTAATTCACAGTATTTACTTCCACAATGCTGCAATGTAGTCAGTCAGCAAATACATGTCAGTATCTAAGGCTTGTTGTTTATTATTATTTTTTTAACAGTATATGAAAGTGACAATCTGGTCATACGTGAACACACCACTGCACACAGTGTGAACAGCACAAAATACTTCCTCTGCATTTAACCCATGAAGCAGGGGGCAGCTACAAACATAGCGCCCGTGGAGCAGTGTGTGGGGACGGTACCTTGCTCATGGTACCTCAGAGGTGCCTAGCGGTCTTGGGAATCGAACCCACGACTTCCTGATCACGGTGTGAATGCCTTAACCACTAGGCCACCAACTGTGTATTACACAATGGTCACATTTAGTCACACAGAAAGTGGACAGAACAAAGTTAAGAGCAGCAAGAAACCAAACAAACAAACAAAAAATCCCCAGTAGAATATAATAAAAACTATACCAGTACAGTTTAAAATGTTCACCAGACAATCTACAAATATAAAATATAGATGTGTGTATTGGAAGATATGTATGTACAGATATGTGTACGTAAACTTAGATGTGTGTGTGTATGTATATATATATATATAAAAAAAGTAATCAAGGAAAAAATTCTCATGTTACCTGGGGATATTTTGGGTCCGACCCACCCATTGGTTGATTTTTTAAAACCATTGCCATCCTGGTCCTTTTAAGTTAATGGCCTATGTTCAGCTGCATCTTCTCTTGTCCACTCTTAGCTCCAAGCCCTGTAGAGCAGTGATGCATTTACTGCCTCCTCCTCCTACTCTTCCTCCTCCTCCTCCTCCTCCTCCTCCTCCTACTCTTCCTCCTGGGTCTTGAGTTACTTCTGCATTGATCAACATGAGGCCAGCTCCTCTAGGGCTGAGAGACCGTGCCTCCCACCCCTGTGCCCCCGGCTGTTCTGGGATAGATGCGAAACCGACTTGAGTTGCTTTTGCTTCAGGCAGTGATGGTGATTCTACTCCAGCCTGTTTGTGCTCCTGCCCTGCTGGGCTTGCTGTCCAACATGTGGGGTCACTGAGCTGCTCCCACCACTCTGCGTCATTAACCAACATGTGCTGTTTACAGAGCGGCCTGCAGGGGGGCTCACTGTAGTCTGGCGCCAGTGTCTCCAGCTTGGGCACATTCACATTCAGGCCTGGGTGGCTGGCTGGAGAGGAAAGGCTCATTATGCTGGTCATTCATCATGTAAATGAGGATAGAAATGTTACCCAGGCTGTGATGGTTACATAAATGTGATCAAATAGGCCTGTTGTATGGCTTCTAGTTGAGAAGTTGTGGAGCACCGGGACGAGTTCTGTGCTGTGTTTGAGTCAGGGTGGTATTGTATTAGTGTAAGTGCCAGCTAACATGGTGTTTTCTGCATGTTTTCAGGCAACTGGGAGCGTAGGATTTGCCAGTACGGCCCAGAGGAGGACCGGAAAACATCTGTCTCTTTGAACCCTGAGAGACGGTGAGTAAAACTGCACATATAAACACGCTGCCCTCTTCAAAATACAAAATGGGTTTTTTAAATTGGACAAACCTTCAAATGATAATTTGGTCATTTTGGTTAATTGTGATTGTTATAATTATTGTGTTTTGTATATGTTTTAAGCATTTAAAAATTTCTTTTTCAAACATGGCTATTTGAGACACCAGAAGTTCTTGCATGATGTCACTCAAAGAACCCTTGGTGTAATGCATGACCATGAATTTTTATGGCCGATGTGTTCTAATGTTAAGTGG
Source organism: Brachypetersius gabonensis (assembly GCA_037577145.1). NCBI lineage: Eukaryota > Metazoa > Chordata > Actinopteri > Characiformes > Alestidae > Brachypetersius > Brachypetersius gabonensis. Next base: position 19,798,508 of record JBBJLR010000002.1, on the reverse strand, counting down.
ATAAATAAACATATGGATCATAACATGATTAGGATTATTCATTTGAAGTGTGTAAAATTTGTGAAAAATGAAAGTTCTAATTTTTAAAAGAACAAATGTCAAATAAAGTGCTCTACTGAAAATAACAGATCGCTGGTGGTTTAGCGCAATGATGATGATGATGATGATGATGATGATTATAAGCCTTTATTTGTCACATACACTGTTACATGCAGTGAAATTGGGCCCCTCTGACCATACATACACAAACATCACACTTTGGGGGGACAGGTCATTTGAGAGGTAGCAGAGGAAAAAGGAAATATAGAATACATGAGGAGAGAGGAGGAGAGAAAAAGAGATCCCGCAGACTCTGCTTAGTAGGGCAGTGTGAGAACAGGAAGTAACAAAGCGCATAAACACAAACGCATTAAAACATGATTCAACGGGTCAATATTTTGGAGGAGATATGTAAATTTCCCACTTGTGGGACTAATAAATGTTTATCTTAATTACAATCAAATACAGCTCGAGTGCACTTCAAGTTATACCTCATTAAATTACAACACAGCTAATACAAAATCCAAATAAAAAATTGCTCGATCGCCAATTGCCTATTTTTAGCAATTGTCTGCCAATCCTGATCGTGCATTTCTGATTTGGATGCATTGGTATTGGTTGACCATGATGAGTTTTGGTTTTCAGATTTCCAGTTCAGCATTTATCGTGGTGATAGACACCAGCGAACCTGTAACTCCTCACGAGTGAGTGTGTTTCTGATGATGTCCTTTACATCACAGGTGGATTAGATTCTAAGGCAAGCTGTCTGTGCTGTATAAGGGGAATTTCCCAAGAGTATAGTTCCGGGGGGTTGATATCAACCAATACTTTCAGCCAACTGATTTCAATTGGGCCCTAATACTAACACAAATATACACCAAATACAACCACGCAAACAGAAAACAAACAAAACATGAAGTCATGGAAATGCCTGGAAAGAAAGTTTTGTTACTGAGTATCTGTTTTAGTTGTCATAGCAGATGGAACTCTAATGGCAAGCTAAGGTGAGCAAAATGATGTTCATTTCTCATAGTAATGTGAGCTAGCTCTTTAAGATTTAAAGACCTGCATTCATTTATTTAACACAGGCCTAGTTAATATAGGCTGCCTGTCAGGTTTCCACAGACGGGAGAACGCGTAAAAGATGTAATTGCACTATTTTATTACTGCTTTCCTTTTTTAGCGCTGGTGATGGTGGTGACTACGATGGCGATGATGATGATGATGCTTTATGGCTGCTGGTGAAGAGCACACAGTCACTCCTCTGCTGCTGTATCCGGGCCAGCGTGTGTCGTTTGGCTGCGTGTTGGTGGCATATTTTTAAAAGCAGAACAGCGTTTGATCTCTCCTCACTGGTCCTGCAGGAGCACATCCTGTCTCTACTCGGTTCTATTTTCAGACAACTCCTGCAGTAGGGGGTCTTCTTTTTTCCCTCTCCATCTAAAGCCCAAAGCTGCACTTATTTAAGGTTGATTTGTTATGCACTGTGCACCGAGGATCTGCTCCCGTCAGGGGATTTGGTCCATTTTATTTTGTCGGTTCCTTGGGTGATGGGATGGCGGAAGGGTCTCTGTTACCTGGCACTGCTACTCGCGGCTGCTTGCTTCCAAGAATGGACATAATGATTTGAATATGCAGATATCCAAAGCCGTCTGTAGCTTGAAAGTCAATGAAATGGATTGTTTGTCATGTTTTTGAAAGTTTAGCCACAAGCAGCTGATTCTCATTTCATGGGAAATAATTACATGTGGTTAAGTTTTCACGGGGGTTACGTTTCAAGAGCACCCGCATATAGTGAAAACCCTCATTGCCTAAAAACTATTTTCATAGTGGAAACCCCAAATATGTTCCCAAAACACTTCTATTTCATTTAAAACTCATTATCCATAAAAAAAAAATGTGAAGATAAACCTGTTTCCGTACTGTACGGTTTACACGAAACTCAGTAGTGCTAGAATGTAAATACCGATGTTATCTCTGTATTGTAATTCATGCACGTGCGCTGTCGTTTTCTTTGGTGTAAGCAGGTAAATACAGTAATAAAATCATTTAATTTGCAGTAATAAAAATAAAGGGCTTTTAAGAAGAACAAAACGAGAAACACGAGAACGCTCGAGATGCTCCAAGGGGGAAATTCTGGGCAGCAGCCAATCAGCACCAAGGAAAAATAAATACCATGCTAACTGATTGGCTACTTTCAAAGCTCCCGTCTCTGAGTACAGCGGTGTTTCCCCTTCCCAAGACTCGCTTTCTTTGTGTTTCTCTCCACAGTACCAAAACATTTATAGTTATTTTTATATGGAAATGTAGCAGAATTTACATTAATATTTATGTTACAAAATTAGTAAATTATATTTTTTTCTAATTTAACACAAATATGCAAACATTTATATATTGCCATGAAAAAAGCCTCGTCCGTGGTGCTTAGCAACCCTGCAGGAGGACAAGGCCCAGACATCACAAAAGCAAAAATTTGAGGGGGGTTTAGAGAAAATTTATTAGTATGGTTCCCAGAAAAAACTGACTGAACATTGCGACTGCTGAGTGGGGTTGGGGTGGGGGTTACTGTATCAATTTAGTATATGGAAATATTATTCAAAAAAAACTCTGCAGTGTTTCGTTGTGATTGTTAGTTACTGTTCTGTGGGTTTGCTGTTAGTGTGTTGAGGCCTGAAATACAAAACTCAGGGAAGCCCCTAATGATCAGATATTAAGTCCTGACCTGGATTTTGTTTCCATTTGAACAGGCAAAAATATATGGCCTTCGTGATTGTATACTTCAGTCTAAATTAAACAGTGCTTTACTGACATAGATGTGGATGTCACTACTATATTCTGAGCTCAAACATCATAGCCTCGCAATTTTACATAACTATTGTTTAGATTTACTAGTTCATGTATATATAATATATCATGTGTATGTACATATATAATGAAATTAAATAATACTCTGCAGCCCTGACTATTGCAGCTTGTGCTACTGATATTTTGGTGAAACTGCTAAAACCACAGTATTGCTCAGGATCATCACTTGTGTTACATTTAATGTTTTGGGTTTATTCAGAGCAATATAAAAAAAATCTCACCCAAATATTTGAAATATTTCAGTAGTTTCAAATATTTCAATAGCAAACATGGTTAAAAGGCACAGCCCTGCTTGTTTCTGCAACTAGTGCACTTCCCTTCCATATCTTTGCTCCCAGTGGAAATTACTGAAAGACTCTGGAGCCCTGGGTCTGTGCTGTGCTGGGTCTCTGAGCACACAGAGTCCTTAACAGTTTGGTAGGTTTGCTGTGAGGAAGGAGCGTCCTCACAAAACGGCAGCTTTGGAGTGGAGTGTGAGCTCAGGGGAGCAGCCGTGAGAGGGGAAGTGAGCACCTGCTCCTTCTCTTTCGCAGGAGATCTTAGGAGAGAAATAAATAGAATGTAGACTGTGTGTCTGGAGTGGCTCTGCTGTCTCTCTGCTCACTCTGCTGCCTCTTTAGCTTCCTGATCAGCTGACTGAAGCCCTCTTCCCAGATCCTGCTCTTTCACTGCAGACAGTTTGGGTCGGGGGGAGGGTGTCCACATGCCCTAACGTCTGTTACTGCTGCTTCCTGGATTAGACTAATTGCTTCAATACCCGGCAGGGTCGCAGCGCTGAAGCCATGTTTGACAGTGCAGTAGCCGTCTTTTTCAGTCATCTCCGTTACTGTGTTAAGAGGACTAATCTCTTTGTCTTTTTATGTTCTTCCTTATCCTTTTTTTCTGAAAACCCTATTTGTATGCTAAAAATGTAAATTTCCGGAAGCCTCTCATTGGTGGCACCCCACTGCTTCACTTGGTGAATGGGTAAAATGCAGTGAAAAAATTCACATTGTTCACACTGTGTGCTGTGCTTTGGTGTGTTCATGCGTGACTATAAAAGGCCACATTTTACTTTACATAACTGTTTTATAACATCCCCTTGCTCCTTAGAATTAGGCACATTTTATTGTCCGTGTACCAATGAGACTAACAACCCTTGTTCTGATTGACTGAGGCAAGCGAAGCACACCACATTAAAACAGCAGTCAGAGCTAAAATGCACAGAACATGCAGTTGAGTTTAAAGTGAAATATGTTGGGACAAAAACAAATAACTCTGCACCCTGATGTAGTTGCTTCCCAACAGCTAGTAAGAACAAAACATTGCCCCCCACATCTGCCACTCTAGTATAGACCATCTGGAGTAACAACATTCTTTATGACTTTGTGAGTGGGTGGACTAGTCTGTATTCTGAGTGGCTGCTGTTTACCACTGTTTGAATAGAACATGAGGCTCTTATTCCAGGTTATGGACCTTTTTTACACTGAATGTCTGAATGTCTAGAGAGCATTCAAATTTAATATTGCAGGTTGTCCACACTGTAGGACTGCATGTGAAGTCAGAAAATAATTATTTATTTATTTTCAAATTAATTTTTAAAGTGAGGTTTTTTATCAACATGGTTAATAAAATTAAAACATTTAGTTTGTCAAAATGCATGTGTTGCTAACAATGAATGAAAGCCAGTAGTTGCTGTTTAGCGTTGTGGCTTGGATAGATTTTTTTTTTTTTTTTTTTAAGATTTTTTGTGATATTTCCATGCGTGGCTGAACTTTTCCGTTAAATTGTATGACAGGTGTCACAGGTGACCAGTTCTTTGATTTATCAGCTTACCTTAATTGGCTGTCATTGGTTGCTTGACTGACATGGCTAGACAGTGCATCTGAAGATACAATTCCTGTTATTTGTACAATTACAATTTAGAGGAAGGCTCTCTTATTTTCTCCACTTCATGGATAAGTGTCTCTTCATAGATTTGTTTTGAGGTGGAACATCAGCGCCACGTGTCAAAAATAGAAGCATCTGTCAAAAATGTCTCGCCTCGCTCTTCGTTGCTCACGGCTGGTGTAAACTTTGATTATAATTGGAGTGTTCTGGTTTTGCTGTCTCTCGCTAGCTGTGATTGCTGTTGGAACAAGGTGTTAGTCTCATATATATCAGACCCCGCTGACCAGGAATCCATGCAAAGTTAATTCGTCAATGACTTGAAGTGTAAATTCAATTGTTTTAATACATCTTGCCTGAGAAATCAGATGACAAGACGTTAGGGCGCCCCAGACCGCAAATTCGATCATGTTCGTCAGACCCATTCAGATGATATCTGAAATAGGGATTCTGTCACAGTCTGGTTCTCTTGTACCTAAGTGAGTGTGATTTAATCACGGTCTGGACAGTCAGTGATTACTGGAGGAGATAGTTCCTGTCTTATCCTTTCAAAGCTGCACCAAATTCTTCAAATGGAGCATTTTCTGTCTCACTTGGCGAGACCAGTCCAGACCCTTAACTCTCCCTCCTTTCTCTTGGAGTAGAGCCATGAGCCTGAACAGAGACCCCGGTTATTGACTCATGTACCGTCTCCCGCTGACCCGCTGTTTGTCTCAGCCTTCCAGGATCTGACTTACACACTGTTTTTACTGCTCTGGTCACTTCTGTCTCTTTTGTACTGCTGTGATGGATCACTCCCTGGTTAAGAAACACAGGGGAGCTGTGCACTATAATGCATTTTACTGTTGCGAATGCAGTTGTTTTTTTTTTTGTATCTACCACTTAATGTAAGAAGAGATAAATCTCTCCCCTCAGGTGTCCCATATTACATAGAGAAACAATATTAAAATATCTCTTTTAATTCATATGCATGTGGTGGGGCTTATAATAGTCCTATGCAAATGGCAATACCAGAGAACAGGTTCGTCCATCATTTTCACAGAGGTGACTGAACAGAGCAGGGGGAAAGAGGGAAGGCACATTATTGCCGCATTTTTTTTTCTTTTAGGACAATTGCATTTGTCTCTTATGACCTCAAGAACTTAAATTCCATTCAGCCACTACTGTGAAAACAGTGACAAGTGAATAATGTCGAATTTTCTAATCACAATGGTGCCTGTCAAGTAAGATACATTAAGCAATAAGTGAACAATCAGTTCTTGAAGTTCATGTGTTTCAAGCAAGAAAATTTTGCGAGTGAGGATGGGGATCTGAGTGGCTTTGAAAGGGACCAAGTTGTGATGGCTAGAGAAGGAAGGGTGATGCTCTGGTCAATTTTCTGTCAGAAAACCTTGAGTCTTGGCATTCATGTGGAGACTACTTTGACATAGACCACTTACCTAAACATGGTAGCATACCAAGTACAGCCCTTCCTGGCAACAGTATTCCCTAATGGCTGTGGCCTCTTTAAGCAGGATAATGAGCCTTGTTACGTGGCAAAAAATGTTCAAGAATGGTTTAAGGATCATGACAAATAGTCAACTTGGCCTCCGCATACCCCAACCTTATATGATCTACGGAATGTTCTTGACTAATTGGTCTGATCTATAGCAGCCCCATCTCACATCGTACAGTCAAAGGATCTGCTGCTTAACTCTTAATGCCAGAAACCAAAGCAGGTCTTGATGCCCCGAAGGACAAAAACATTAGGCAGGTGGTTTTAATGTTATGACTGACTGGTGTATTCTCAGAAGTCAGATTTCTGAGCCCCCCTGCTGAGCCTAATACTAGATGGATCTCCAAATTATTCATCTTTTTCTTTGTATCTGTGTGCGTTTTATTTTTTTTTTCTTCACATGAATGGCACCTCCGAGGCTTTGCTGAAACACTGACGTGTGTATTTCGTAAGCAGGGAATGGCCTTTCAGAAAAGTAGCTGTTACGGCTCTAAGTGCAGCAGCTCGGTCGTCTCTTCACATAATGCGGAACGTGGCTGAAGCCCTGGAGGTTTGGGTCAGGGCTAAGACAGAACGCTCTCTCTTTCTCTAGGTCTTTTTCTTTCTTTTTTTTCTGGCTCTGTTCATGTAACCACTAGAGTCTGCGAGCAAGTCCCTATCTCCAATTATGCAGATGTGTGTGATTTTGGCTTGGGTTCAGGCCAGATGAAGAAAACCCCCAATACACAATACACATGAGAGGGCCTGCACACTGCATGATTGCTTTTGAAAATCAAAAAGTGTGTAGTCTTCTGTGGTATTTTCCTCATATGCTGTTTTTTCTATTTTTGGTCAAACATACGAAACCTACGGAAACGGGCCCACAAAGAGGGTGTATTTCATATCAAAGCTTTGTGTTCTTTGGAAAAAGGTTTCTCGAGCTGGCGACTGTAATAACAATTGTGTCATCTGGTTGAGACAGAAATAGTGAGGTTGTGCACAGTGTTTACCTTATCTGAGCGGTGTAATGCAGATTTTATTTATTACATCGCTTTCTAAAGAACGTACATACCCTCACAGATATGCACTGAATCGTATCGGATCTCGATAGTCACGGAAAACACTGACATGATTTAGTGTGGATTTTCTTTTTTCCAGTTCAGCCTTTTGATCAAGAACTGGAGTTGGAGGCGGAGTTCCTGATCACTTACTAAAGCAAGTCTCATTTTTCTTTCCAGTGAAGCCGATTCACTTGGAAAATTCGAACATAGATGCTGTGGGGCTACTTAATGGACTTGCTCTGAAGTGATAGTGACACAGAAAAAGGAATTTAGGTCGACTCTTTACTTATTGACTTTTGTAGAAGATGCTCAGGTGGTGGTGGAAGAAGAGCTGCTTGATTTGTGCCCACTGGCTCGTGAAGCACAGCTGTGCTGAATACGCCACTGGGAACAATGGGGTTAATGCCTGTGGCACATGCATGTAATGTGTGCACGTGTGTGTGAAAAGGATGAGGGCAGCCAGGCGGCTGTCAGTATAGTGAGCATATGATGGCATATGAGGCTGCCATTGAAATTACGCCCTGGAAATTCAGAAGCCTGCAGAAAAAAAGCAAAAAAACTATGCAGCTACTATAACCTGACCATTACACCAACAGGGACTTTAAAGATATTGGCTTTAAATATATAGACTTTGATATGGGGTTGGTCCCCCTTTGCAGCTTCCACTCTTCTTGGAAGGCTTTCCATAAGATTTCTGAGTTTCTGTGGGAATTTGTGTCCATGCATTCACTCTGTAGAGCGTTAATGAGGTCAGTTACTGATGTTAGACCTAAAGGCCTCTGTTCGCAATCACCATCCCAGTTCATCCCAAAGGTGTTGGATGGGGTTTGAGGTCAGGGCTCTATGTGGGTGAGTCAAGTTCTTCCACATCAAACTGATTGAGCCATGTCTTTATGGAATTTGCTTTGTGCACTGGGGCACAGTCATGCAGGAATAGAAAAGGACCTTCCCCAAACTGTGTCCACAGGGCAGACTTGCATTTGCCAGAAGGATATTACATTCATTGTGGAATTCCACACAAAAGAGTTCAAGTCTGCATCTTTGAGCGGCGCTACCACTACATTGACCTCTTAATGGGTGCGTCTCACATAGCAGCGCTGAGTGTCTGAAAAGAAGGAAACACCAGCATCTAAGAAACTTTTATCATTTTTCCACACTATCAATACAACACTTGGATGAGAGACTGCATGGTGCACATTCTTCACTGAATACCTCAGTTTTACTTTTATGGTTCCACTGGATATGGAAGCCAAGTTAGTCATCTTATTAAAGGCATTGATAACTCTTTAGCTAACCGCCACACGAGACACCAGTGGTTAGAGTTAGCTAGATTGTTAACTGCAAAAACATTCAATTTTTAATGGTTGCCAGTCTATTTGATCAGTCTCAGTCATGTCCAAGGTGATGCAGTCTGCAAATTATTAATGAGACTGCGGCTTAAGGCTAGAGCTTCTCTGAGCTCTTTTAAAAGCAGATTGGCTCTCACCATCATCCCCACTTGGGATATTTCACTCATCCTGATGAGACCCATTTCAACAAGTCATTTCAGTTTATTTGTATTTCTGTATTGGAGAAAGTAAAGTTATTTGATAGAAGGCTTACCTGCATTCTCCAAGCTCTTTTATTTTTCTGTCCAGAGACTGGAGAGTCAATAACCTACCTTGCTGAAGTTTTTCCTTCGCCTGACAAGACTTTTCCTTCGCCTGACAAGACCTTTGAGTTTCTGGGCAGTTTCTTTTTCGCATCCCAATTTGATCCAAATAGTTCAGTAATGAGAATAAACCCATGCGGAACCAATCTGATATCTATAATTTTGTTAATCTGTCAATCAGTAACCCAGTAAAATAGCAGCCTTCCACTCTCTCTTGGTTTTGAATACATTAGATGGTAGATGCTTTAATCCAAAGCAACTTACAATGCAAGGAACACGCTACAACTGCCAAAGCTGATCTTAAACCAGAAATGTCCAGTGTGTGGTCTTGAGTTTTCGTGATAGTTTTGTTTTTAGCCAGTCTCAGTGAAAAACATTGCGGCTGTGTGTTTTGTACATGCTTCTGCTGGTATGCAGCTAGCGGTAAATGGCAGATCAAAAGTCCAAAGTGTGTAACCACATATTCAGATTTAATATGTCAGTGTTTTGACTGGATATGGCTGGTTCAAAATGGTCAAAACACTGAAAGATATAACAGGTTTCCTTTCTTCGATTTAAAATAGTTTCCACGCTTCAGAAATGTAAACCACTTTAACTTCTGAAAAGGCACCGCAGTGCTGCAGAATGCAAATGACTCATAACTGTTTATATCCTGTAGTGTAGTGGAAACCTGATTTACTGAAATATATCTGGATCAGCACCAGTGCAGATCCACTGGCTTGAACTGGAACTAAAGGAACTAGTACCTTTAGTTTTGTACACAGCTTGTATAATCTCCATAGAAAAGTAGTGTCAGTAGATTGGGATGCTCTGGAGCAGCCAAACATGAGCCTATGCTGCAACCAGCATCAGGCTGTGGAGCATTAGAACTGTAGCCTTGTGAGTTATGGAATTGCACCCAGTATTTTTTGGGAAGATTTGGAGTAGAGTTTGTGATCCAGAACAGCTGACATCAATTCCTAACCACTTTAATGCTGTTGTGGTTGAATCATCACAACATTAAATCATCAGTTAAATCACAATTGTGTGTAAGTTTACAGACTTGTTTTCGCTTAAAAAGTTATTTTTAATATGATGCCTAAACTTTTGCACAAGACGACTAAATAATTGCTTAACTGTTGCAAGTCCCTCTTTCTATTTGAAGACCTTCATCCTATTCAGGTTCCGTTTCAGCGCGGGTTCAGTGTGGAAGGAGAGAATTTGACTCTTTTTCGTCACCTGCTTTCAACTTCTCCACGCTTCAGTCCCTCACTTATGCAAATTAGAGGCAGGCATGCTCTTTGTGCCGGCATGCAGAATCGCATCAGATAGCAGGCGTTCACGCCTGTTTGTTTGTAATCAAAAACTTGTGTTTATTTAGGCTGAATTCCTGTTCCTCCTTCCATCGCAGCACTGGTGGATTGATTGCATCACAGCATTCAGCAATCAGATTACACATTGGAGGTAGTGTAATTGCAGGTTTAGCTGATTAATATGGCTGATATAATGTGAGGAAGAGAGAGAGATCGAGAGAGAAGACTGAGTGCTCTTTGCACCTGCGGCCTAAAAGGATTCTCCATGGTGTAGAAGAAGCTTATGTGTAAGACTTCATACATGTTCAGTGCTGCTTTGTAGACATAAAGCATGACTTGAACTGGCTGGTAAATCTCCTCTTTCTCTCTCTCTCTCTCTCTCTCTCTCTCTCTCTCTCTCTCTCTCTCTCTCTCTCTCTCTCTCTCTCTCTCT
>JBBJLR010000002.1:19729875-19743703 GCA_037577145.1 Brachypetersius gabonensis | reverse complement strand
ATACACACCAAACTCACCAAACTACACCAAACAAATATATATCACACAAGGTGAAGTCTGATGCAGTCTTCACGGTGTAGATGTGAAGCTTAAGAGACTGCGTTTTTATTCCCCAGTGTAGTCCACCCCTGCACAGCCCAGGAGCTCTATATCAAGACCCCTGAGAATCACTATCGTAATGATTCATAACAAAAAAATTCAAACATAACAGTAGAATGAAGTAGCAGGGGTGTGAAGAGATAAAAAAACATATTGCACATCTTGGCTTGAAGGCATTGTCTGCAGTATGAAGACTCTTCCAGAAGATCATCTGCCCAAGCAGAAGGCCTCCAAACATTCTGACTGTAGTTTAGAAAGCTCCCTTTCTGAGTTTCGAGCATTCTTTGTGCTAAGAGAGATATTAAACAAAGCCCAGAGCACTGTTGAATCTGTCACGCTCGTATCAGTATCTGAAGAAGAGCTCCCTAAAGGCTGTGTGGAGTTACACTCACTCCTGGTAGTTTGCCTTGTGTGACATCACATTTACTAAAGCGAGCATTTATGCAGCGCATGTTTGTGAGAAAAGAGAAAGTTGTGTTCTTGCGCCTGTGTTTATCAAAGCAGGGGGACGAGTGAAGTTTGTGGGCGATCGCTTGTGGCAAAGTGTAATGTCTTTTAATATCTATCAGATAGTCGAGTGAGGCTGAAAACGCTTCCCAAGTAAAATAAAGCAGTGCTGCTGAACCATAAAAGTGAAACAGGGTCTGCTTGTAAGTTTTGTTGTCGAGAGGCTGGTAAGTCAATGGAGCATAAATCCTTACCTCAGCACAGAGCAGGGTGTGGCCATATTTTTCAGCCTAAATGGCATGAGGGTGTGATGGAGAAATAAAAGGATGTGGAGGGGCGTGTAAAAGGCTGTGCAAGAGATGAGAGCCCTTTGGGAAGAAAATTGAACTCTCTCTCTCTTGCTCTCTCTCTTTGTCTCTCTGTCTTTCATTCTCTCTCTCTTACTGTTTCTTTCTTTGTGTCCCTCTATCTTGTTCTCTCTGTCTCTTTCTCTTGTTGTCTTTCTTAATTTGTGTCTGTCTGTTTCTCTCTGTCTCTCTGTCTCTCTCCGTGTCTCTCTCTGTCTCTCTCTCTCTGTCTCTCTCTCTCTGTCTCTCTCTCTGTGTCTCTCTCTGTCTCTCTCGCGCTCTCTCTCTCTCTCCCCCCCCCTCTGCCCCTCTCTCTGACTCTCTCTCTGTCTCTCTCTCTGCAATGTGTCAGTGTTCTGGCCACCTGTCCTTGGTACCTGAGAGTGTGGTCGTTTATTGCCATGTACAAACTTTTATAGCCCTGCCTGCGTGTGATTTATGACTGAACCTGAAGGAAAATAAAGGGATTGTTTTCTCTGTGTGTTTTGTAAAAAAAAAGGCCCTATTTCATGAAGAACTTTTTAAATAAGAGCTAATTGTAGTATGTAAATATTATTGAAGTTTTACAGCTAACCCCTCTCTCTGCAAACCAGCTAACAAAACTCACGTTCACACATTCCCCATCTGTTCAACCTCAGCCATTTTAGCTTCACCTAGTCACATCAAAGAACCAAGCAGTGTTTTAGCCTGGTGTGCTTTTTGGCACAATACAGGGCAGCCAATCATATCAGAGCTCATTTACACAAATCAGCCTTAAAGGCACAGTAACAAAAACACTGGATTAATGTTAAAGAATAAAGTAAAACAGGAAAATGATCACAAAACGAATTTCATTGTTTTTGGTACAAAAAAATGGACCTCAAGGGGTGGAAATGTTTAAGAAAAATGTAGGATAGGGACTATTTAATATGTGTGTGTTTGTAGTGTCTGTCTTGTATATGCATTGATTCTAATGGATGATCCTCTCCCCCTTTCATCTTCCCTGAAACATCAACAGTGTCTCCTCTCCAGTCTTGTCTGTGAAAAGCAATCTCACATAAAACTGTCAAATAAAAAATTCATATCCACTCCACTCTAACTTTCTGCCGACCAGGCCTTCACTCCTGCAGCTCTGTGATGAACAGCCAGCCGTCAAATATTAAACCTCCTCCCCCACCCCCAACACAATAAAAGAGTTTCTCACCTCTGCCACCTCCAGCTCAGCTCAGCGCTGATAGCAGGAGAGCAGTGTGAGCTCAGCACTTCTGCTTCAGACTCTGCTGCAGCTGCACGCGCTTTATCCTGACTACACACGAGTGCTCTTATACAAAACTTACTGCAGCTCATCGCCGTGTCTGCAGGCAACCTGTATCAGAAACAGACTTACAAGTATGTCAACATACCTGGTTCTGGTTGTTGGTGTCTCTCACAATTTACAGGCGATGTACATACTGTTTACAGACAATGTGCAAAATATAGACAATATAAAATCAACACAGGCAATGCAAATGTTATATACAAACAATATTTACCTGTAAAAACAATACAGGGAATGTGCATATTATTTACTGGCAATTTGCACTATACATCAAATATAAAAGACAATGCAGACAACATAGATATTTTTTTACAGACATTTACAGTAAATGTAAATTGTGTAAATTGTTTAAAGCCCTTTACCTGAATGGTCAGGAACTTAACATTAGAATAAATGGAATCAAACAAAAAAGTATTTAAAAAAATGATATATATATAAAATCTTTGTTTGGAAAATGTACTTTGTCTGTAAAAAAGAACACAGGTTTGGTTCCAGATTTCACCTCGATGCTTCCGGTCTTTGTATGGATTTGAGTTCATTTTGATTTAATTTAATGCAGTATTGATTGAGCTGTCTGATGAGCAATACTGGGTTTCCATGAGGAGAGATCTGCGAATGGTGAAGCAACAACACAGACATACATAAACTCACTATTTACTGTATTAATGTTGTTTGTATATATTCTAATTTTAGCTTTTTACTGTTATGCTGCTCATTTAAACAGGTTTTAAATATAAATTTCTCTGGTGTCTAAGACCTTTGCATGGCATGAGACTAGCAGTGTATACATCATATAAAATACAACAATGAAATTGGTGTACATATTTACGCTCTCAATACATACGCTCTCTATAGCGTATGTATTGCTGGGGTGGGTGTTGGCCAATTATTACTTGACTGTTGTTGTATAGATGCTCTGACTGCAGTATGTTGGTTAAATAGTTGACTCGGTTTTAAGCTGTTTTCCAGGTAAGAAACAGTCGTGGACTTCTTAAGCACTGATGTACGTCGCTCTGGATAAGAGCGTCAGCCAAATACCGTAAATGTAAATGTAAATATTTACAGACAATACACGATACACTGATTATATAAAAAATAAAAAAGGCGTTGACTCATGCACTACACATTCATTCCCTATATGCAAGAGAATGAAATCTGTAGTGTATGAGTAAATGTAAAATATAGAAGCAGCCCATGCCCATAGTAGATAAATAAATGGTACTGTTCAGCTATTTATGAGGTTGATGGACTGAGGGCTATGTCTGGTAGGTATAGAGGGTTCTGTGGCACCTGTCAGGGGGTGGATAAAGGTTGTGTCCAGGGTGCAAAGAATCTGTAATGATTTCCCTTCCCAGTTCCTGGTTCATGAAGAGTAAATTCCGGGAGGGCTGGGTAGCACTAGTTGAAACCATTGCCTAACCATTGCAGTTGTAGCTGAGTGAAATATGTTTAGGAATTCTGTCAGAAATGCAGATTTGACACCACATTTATATTTTAAATTTAGTTGAATTTGATAAAATATTTTCTTTCATTCATTTTCTGTAACCGCTTAATCCTTACTAGGGTCACGGGTACCTAGAGCCTATCCCAGGGTCTACCGGCGTAAAGCAGAGACTCACCCTGGGCAGGGCACCAGCCCACCACAGGGCGTGACTTCTTATTCAAATCTATAATAATTCAGTACAATGTAATTTATTCAGTAACTGTCAGCCCACTTTGAGCTGAAGTACTTTTACCTGGGCCGGTGCTGTAATCTGAATAATTGCTTATTATATTGGTTATTATGATTCAGTATGAATTTATAGTATTCATAGTTTTTAGTCAGCTGAGCAATAATTCTGGAGTGAATTGCCTTCTATAAATCGCTGAACTCTAAGCTGTCTCTGTAGTAGCAATTTTGCTCAAATCAAGCTCATGAAAATGTAATAACAAAACCAGGTAATTGAAATTATCACCTCTTTTTTATTAAATTGAGGACAAACCTGACCACTGAAATGAAAATTGACTCTGCACAGGTCCTTTAGCATTTAAACAGGATTAAGGTAACACTTTTTGCTGAAGGTTTAATTAGAAGGAGAGGGCAAGTGAAATATTGACAGTCTTCTGACATGACCGTGGGATTTCTGTCTTGTTGTGAAGCATCTGGTGAATAAAGTGATGAGCTCACCTTACCAGCCTAATACTGTTCTTGCATTCACTGTAGGTTTTTGTGTTTGTTTGGACCCAGTTCATTAAATGCTGATATAAATGTCCTTGGCTGTGCTCAATCTTGGATATCTGAGGTAATCTGAGGGTAATTACAGAAGTACCTTATCCTGTAGGAAATGTCCAGTTAAGTCTCTTATAAATTACACTGCTGTAAAAATGCTCCAGCTCAAATAGGGCTTAAGTACAGAAACGTGTGGGCATTGTAGTTTAGGGGTTAAATTCTGCATAAAGGTGTTGACATTTGGAATACTGTGTATTTAAACAATTTAAATATGGGGACGATGTTGTGATAAAGTGTCAGTTAATAATTAGTGCAGGCCTTTTCATTAAAGAATGACTTGGATAGTTTTACATTTTTAAAAAACGTTTCCATTCCACACGCAAACATCTTGTCTGGTTTTCAGGAGGTGCAGTGTGAGGTGCCGCTGTCCTCGGTACTGAAAGGCTTCAGTGTAAATGAGGCCTGTGTGGGCCATGGAGGGTATTGGTGTTCATGCCCTGGCATGGACCTGCTGCTCTTTATTACACTGTCATGCTCAGGCGCTGCATTATTAATTATAATGCATCTGGGTGTAAGTGCTTTGCTCCCTTAATTCAAAAGCTATATGCTGTGAACAGTGAGGAAAGAATACATGCATTATTTTTTTGTTTTGTTTTTTTGTGTGCATTACCCCCATCCATGCTGTTTCAACAGAGATGTGTTTTAGCCCAGAGTTTGTTAGAACTGTTTCTGGCAGCTCTCTGCTACCTAACTCTGTCATCCTCCCTAACGTTGCGAATATACCTGTCATGTTAAAACACGTGAGCTTAAATCTGAAAGTTGTTCAGCATTTCCGGTAGAAGTGGAGTTTTGAGCTGCTTAAGACTTTGTAAATGCTCCGTGCCTTTCAGAGGGGATTCAGCAGAGGTGCGGTGATGGAGGCGTCTTTGTGTAATGAAAGTCTGTGAGAGGCTGCAGATTTTTGACTGGAGCGGAGATGCTCGTGTGAAGCAGTTGCCCTGAGCTGGGACAGTTACACAACCTGAAGATGTGGAAATGAAATGCAGAGGGATGCAGTAGCCAGGTCTTTCTTTCCATCTCTCATCCCCAGTTCCCTCCCACTTTTGTTCTTTCTTTCTTTCTGTCTTTCTTTCTTTCTGTCTTTCTGCCTTTCTGTCTTTCTTTCTTTCTGTCTTTCTGTCTTTCTTTCTGTCTTTCCCTCTCTTTCCTTCCATCTCTCTCCGCTCAACCTCATGGTTGTGTGTGTGGCTGTGTGCGTGATTGTGTGTGTCGATGTGTACATGGTTGTATGTGCCTGTGTGTGTGGATGTGTGCGAGGCTGTGTGTGTGATTGTGTGTGTCAATGTGTACGTGGTTGTATGTGCCTGTGGGGGTGTGTGGATGTGTGCGAGGCTGTGTGAGAGGTTGTGTGTGGTTGTGGGTGCATGGTTGTGTGGATGTGTGTTTGTGGATGTGTGTGTGTGTGAGTAAGTCAGCGGGGTGGCAGGTGTAGTTAAGTTAGAAGACGTGGTGGAACAGCCTCGGCTCTGATGTCAGGAGGAAAGTGCCCAGGCTGTGTCACCCCTCCATCTGTGCTTCTGTGTTAAGAGCGGCCCACTTTGGCAATTACACACACCTCGTCCTCCTGGCTGCTCTGGTGAAAGGTTGCACCTTGACAAATCATAGTGCTCTAAGCACTCTCTCTTTCTGTCTGTACAGCCTGGCTCCTTTATGAGAGTGTGTGTGTACTGGTGTTTAGACCATCGTGAGGACTCAAGCTGATAGAAAAACAGATTAGCACTTTTCACAACAAATTCTCTTTTTGGAAAAACTAAAAAGCCATTGAAATCATTTAGGGTCGGTTTCCCCAGACAGAGATTAAGCCTAGTCTAGGAGTACACATTTCTTTTCAATGGAAAATTTGTATTCACAGCACCACGTACTCCAGGACTAGGCTTAATCCCTGTCCGAGGAACCGACCCTTAATGTTTACTGTCAGTATAAGGTTCAGGTGTAACATCACTTGTCTAGGAAAGGAAGTAACAAAGGATGAGTATATATTCTCTTTCTGTCTCTCTGGCAACAGTGTCACTTTTTTGAATGGACATTGTTGATATGTCCTTCAACTGTGTTGAGTTGAGTGTGTTCATGTGAAAATAGATGACGTGTTTTCTAAATTCTATACAAAGAAGGATACCTTCTTTGTATAGAACTCAGAAAACATAAGTTCTGTACATGTTTTTGAGTTCTATGCTTCACATCATACACTTCTGATCAGGACTGAATGTAGTTTGAGAATTAGACACTGGTGTTTACTATAGTTTCAGACTATAGGTGCAAGTTTTAGAGTAGACGTCTGTTTAGAGTAGAAGTCTGTGATTTGACCACCATTCCTCCTCTCCCCATGCCTGGTGTGTTCCTTGTCCAGCGTGCGGTTCCGAGTGCACACCTGGAGCCCACATCAGTCAGCATTCATTCAGCACACAAGCCCAACCTCATCTTTTAAAGATAGGAACATGAGAGCGAGCAGAGGGAATGAAATGCTGTCTGTTCCAATCCCAAAACCGGGCTGTACACAAAGGCCCGCTGAAACGCATCTCTCCTCTGAGCCTGTGTGATTTGTTTTTCCTCTCACATTTGACATCACCTGTTGTTTTCCTGAATATTTCAGAAGCTTTTTTAATAAAGCTCACATTGAAGTGCTTGTCACTTCTTAAGCCGCAGAGGCTTAAAAGCTCAGGAGCACTGCGTATATGACTGATTGGCCAGAGAGCGCTGGTTCCTTCTCTCGGCTCTCACGCAAGTTCTGTTAGTGAGCTGTCAGTGCTCGGAATTATTAGTTTATCATTTCATTGCTGTCATTATTTTAAAATGAGTTTATTCAAAGTAAATATGGATCCATTTTATTCAGCAAACAATGTTAGGAGCAACGGTCATTAAAAATAATAATAATTAAAAAAAAACAGTTAGGTTTCCATGTTATACAATGGAAGTCGTTCTATAGTGATGAATCCTGGCGTTCAGACCAGCAGAGTAATGGACTGCTCTTCTTAACTGATGATGTAAATGCATGGCTTCAGGCTGGCCACACTTTGCAAGCTCATCTATTATTTAATGTTTTTCTTTTCTTATTTTTTGTTAGACTGCATCTCTCATGTAGTGGCGTGTAAGAGCTTGAAATATTTGAATTGAAAAGGGCTTGACTCTCACAGCCTGCTTCACACTTTATAGTTTTATGATAGTTTACTGTTTAATTTGTTCTTCCTCCCTGCTCTCATGACCTTAAACCAGAATTTATCGCAAAGATCCACGAGTACCAAATAAATTCATAAAAGTATAAATTAGTGCAGCCAAATTAACATTTCATTTATTTGTCAGACCGAAGTACACATTTTTTCAAGATCTTCCATGTAAATAAAGTTTTACAATGAAACAGGTGAAGTAACATCTCATTATACAGCACGGCACAGCAAAGTAGAAATTCTGGGATGTTGTTAAATAGTGAAAGTTTGCTAATAAAGTGCCTTAGAATTAATTGGGGAAACTTTTTATCTTTTCTGTTTTATCAGGCTTTATTCAGCGTTTCAGGGAGTTTTGCTCCAGCTGTAGTTGGAGCATGGAGTTAAACTCTTAGGCTGTATTCAGACTAAAGCTCTAATATGTTTCTCTCAGGAAAGGTGTATGGTGTGGTGTGTTTCTCAAGGCTGCTCTCAAGTGTTCTGTGCAGGTGGGTGTGTTCTCTGGAGTGTTAGTATGGACGGTTAATAAAGCCTCTCTTTTCTCAAGATGCCCTGCTATCTCTTCAACACCAGACGCTAGCAGGATGAAAACAAACCAAACAGTGCATGTCCCTCCACCCTCTTCTCTCTCTCTTTCTCTGACTCTCTCTGCCTCCTCTTGCTCCCTCTTTCTCTCATTCTGTTTCTCTCTGTCTCTCGCTCTCTCTAACTCTGTCTTTCCCTCTCTCTCTCCCTTCCCACATAAATGCTCTTGACCCAGATCACTTCATGTTTATCCTCAACTCTCATCTACTTCTTGCTTCTCTGTTTTCTCTGCCATGTAGATTAATCTAGAAATCCTCTCGGTATCAAAAGACCATGATTTTACACACAGTGACATACTGATATGTAAAGTCTGTTATCTCCTGGTCCAGATCATTGGCCTTTGTGTGAGTTTGATATATGTAAGCTTTGACTGGACAGTGTGTGCCCACACACAGCTGTGCTAACACTGCTGCCTAGTGCTTCACCACCTAGTTCAGCCTGCAGCACTGAAATTGCCAGGCCAGATTATATTGACATGGCCAAAACATCTCTGAATACATCTCTGAAAAAGGAAAGTGTACAGAAACGATTGAAAATATTTTGTTGCTTTTCAGCCTAAAATGAAGAACTATTTTTCCAGATGTATTTACTCTTATACAGAAATATATGATTGCAAAAGTTCAGAAAATAAAACAGAACAGGGCTTTGACTCTGTGGAGATACTTCTCTAGACTGTGAAACTGTTGGTGGGCTGGATTCTTCAAGTGATTTCTCAGATTTTCAATAGGGTTTATGACTGGACTCTGACTAGGCCACTCAAAGACATTCACCTTTTTCACCTTCAGCTACTGTGTGATCCATTTTGGTGAACCTTCTACCTTCTGACATCTTTCTGCCTGAGAGTCGCTGGTTTTTCCTTAAGAATTTGATTGTATTTTGCACCATCCAGTTTTCCTTCTGTCCTGAAGTGCCCCTGTCCCTCCTCCAGAGAAACACCCCACAGCAGGGCCTCCATACTTTACTGTAGGCATGGTCTTCGTTGGATGGGGAGCTGTATTGACTTCCTGCCGGATGTATTGTTTGGTGTTAAGGCCAAATAGTTGATTCTGATCTCATCTGACCATGACTCCTCATTCCACTTCTTAGAATCTTCAAGGTGCGTTTTGAGACAAATTGAGACTTAATGTGACCTTTGTGGCTTATTTCTCGCAACCCTGCCATACAAGCCATATTTGTCAAGCAGTTTAAATGCACATAATCACCACTCTTTGCCATAAATTCCTGTAACTGCTTCAAAGTCTCTTTGTAGTCACAGTCTGGTCTATAATATAATTTAATTATAGACCTTACTGTGCTCCTAGAGATTGATAAAGCCTTGTATCCATCGCCTGACTTGAGCCTGTCCCTCTGATCTTTTGACACTGTGTTGCCACCCATAGTTGATTGATTGCTTTCATTTGCACCACCAAGCACTGGAATGCTGCAGGAATGGGTGTTTAATAAAAACAATTACAGCTGATCACGCGCAGAAGCCAATTTGCGTGTTGTGCAGTGGAGAAGGTGATTTGCTACACTTGATTGAGTTTACATTCTGAGGTCTGTCCATTGCTGAAAGCACCTACAGTGAGCAAATGGGAGCATCAGAATTGCACTTACCCAGCAGAGGAGATGGTACCTGGATGTCCTATGAGAAGAAGGGAAACCAGTGGAGACAGTGTAATGCTCTGGTCAGTGTTCTGCTGGGAAAACTGGTATTTATGTGAATGTTACTTTGTAAACACTGTAAACAATAGCTACAGTATTCCCTATTGGTCTTGTTGTCTTTCAGTAGAATATGCACAATTCCAGGAGTCCATGTCTTAGCTGGTCAGTGCTAGTTTAGCTGCATGGGGGGTGTACCCACACAATTTAGCAGGTGGTTTTAATGTAGGTGCAAATATGCATTCAAATGTTTAGTTTCAGTAAGTATTGTTTAAATTTATTCAGTCAGGCCTGCTCTGAACCCAGCTCTTCTATGACCTTCACGGTGTGGAAGAGCAGTGCCAGGTCCCACTGTGCTGGGCCGTGCTCACTCCATGAACACAGATGAAAAATTCAGCGGCCTCCCGGAGCGCCGCGAGCTGCGTGTCCCTCCAGCACTCACAGATTGAAGCTGACCTCAACGCTGCTTATGGATTCATGGGCAGAAAGAGAATGGCAGAGGAGGCCAAATCAAACACGACAGGCACCGAACAAGCCCAAGCCCGAGTCTCCCAGCCACTCGTTACAGCACACACCATTAACCAATGAGAGACAGAGGGACAGAAAGAGGGGACGCAAAAGCATTGTACACCACCTGGCTTCAAGTTCAGACAAGCACCCGCCACCCCCTCCCCGAGCCCTAAAATTCCCTTCCCTCCACAGCCCCCTTTTCAATTTTCCTGCAGAATATTAATCTTTAATAGGGTAATAATTGTGGTAGCATATTTGCTGTCACCCACCATTAGGCCAGATTAATTAGGCCATTTAGTTTAGCTTAAGAAAGTGTCGGCCATGAAGAATGGTGCGTGTGAAAGCAGAAGGATGTGATCAGCACAAGCTGCTCTGTCCCGTGTGCAATCGCTTTCTCTCAGCCTCCTGTCCCTCAGCTTATCACACTCATAGCTGACACTTTCACGGCCATATAGCTCTGCTGGTTTCGGAAAACTTAAACAGTAGAAGTAAAAAAGGTTTGAATATATAACATAGCTTGTTATTATGAACAATTTCCATTTGTCCATTTGCCATAAAACACAGGTCCTGTTTTCAAAGGATTGAAATATGAAATAAAAAAACATTTAAACCATTGCAAAACACTAGCACAGTAAACCCCCGACATTTGCAGGGGTTACGTTCCAAGTGCACCCACGAATACTGAAAAAATGCAAACATGTGATATGGTTAAAGAAAATACATAAAAAAAAATTTGTATTTTTTTTACACTTCAATTTTTTTGTAGTGTAAACCCTTAATATGCCTCCAAATGTGCTCACAAAACACTTTAATTTAATTTTAATACATTACCCTTTAATACATTTCATACCCTGTACAGACTGTACTGTAATTGTATTCTTTGGTATAAGCAGGTAAATACAGTAATAAATTAATTAAATTTCCAGTCATAAAAATGCAGGGATTTAAGTAGAACACTGCAAAAAACACACTCCATGGGGGAAATTCTGGACTGCAGCTGCCCAAGATGCATCACAGAGCAGAAATAAATAACATTCTCAGATTGGCTAAATCAAACCTCCCGTCTCTGACTACAGCTCACAGTGATGTCCGCCATGCCCCCTCTTCCCCTCATCGCGCCCAAAAATAAACAACCAGCGTGTTTATTTTTGTGGAGGATATCTTGCAGGGAGTGTCACCTGTTATGCAACACCAAACCAAACGTTTGATTATTAAAATTATATTTTGTTTTAATAAATGCAATTATATGAAAACACATATAATATACCAAAGTGATTTAAGGTTAAATAAAAAGTCAAACGAAGGCAAAAGCTGACCACCACCCCCACCAGTCCTCATTTTACCGTTTACTGCAGCTGCATTTTTGCAGGTTCTGTGAATGGCAATTCTGTTAACAGCACAGGCTTCTTGTAACAATACGAACATTCATTTCATGTAACATTTATGTTCTGTCCTTTGTTTTTTGAGCTGTGGTTTCTCTTGCTCTGAGGTGTCGAAGTGTTGGAGCCTTGCCCCGTCCTTTTCCCCCTGTGACCATCCACCTGCCAATTCCTTGTGTGTTCGTAAGCTGCTATCACTGCAGAGCATGCTGGTCTATCAAGCACTCGTTCCATGCAGTTCTGATAGGAACCCACTTTCAGCCTGTTTGGCCTCCTAGCCGCTCGCTGTCGCTGCCTGATTGCTTTGAGTGATTTGCATCTTGTGAAATTGCAGACAATTGTTTATTGCCATTGAGGTTTGCATTTAATTACTTTCCTTCATTGGTGGACAGTGATAAAGTGGTTTGTGAAAGTATGCAGGGGTTCTGCGCTTTCGTCGTTTTGTATTGAGACTGCTGAGATGTTGATTAATCTCTTTCACTCGCGTCTCTAAATGCATGCAAACTAAAGCAGCCTCAGGCAGTGAGGGACAGCGCACTCATACGTTCCCGAAGTAGCACAGAACTGGAGGACTTTGCCTTTGAGTTCTCCTTGATCAGTGCCAGTGATTAGTTGGCCCATTTGGAGCGGAGCTGGCCTGTACCATTCAGCCGCCTGCCGGGCATTTTCCAGGCAAAGCAGGGGGCAAAGTGCGGTCTCTGAGGTCTTTTAAAGCGTACTGATTGCAACATTCTATCTCTTTAATGTTCAAAAGTCTGCATTGTTCAAGTTCTTAACATATGCATGCTATAAAAATAGGCAGAATTTCTCTCCTTCAACTCAGGGTTTTTTTGGGGGGTTAGAACTTCAAGACTTCCGAAATGACTCCCACTTCTCACAGTGCAGAAATGAAAAATGAAATAATAAACCTCATGGTCTATAATTCTGTCAGCTAGTTTAAATTTTATACCTCTCCTCATTTAACAAGAGGGACTTTTTCAGTAAGGTTTTTTTAACCGTTATATTACAGTCTGTATGTGATTTTGATTAGTTGATCACTTGAATTACTCCATCATTTAAATCGTCCTACTGGTCTCTCTTGCTGTAAGAAAGAGTCGGAAAAACAGCTTCATCATTCATATGCATTTTTGCCACGTAGTGTTTTTGTATGAATTTCAAATCATTCGAGTTTGTCCTAAGTCGACCTACTTTATATGTTTCCAAAAGTATGTTTGAATCTTTTTAAAGCTATTAATGGTTTGTTACTGTTCGTTGAGGTCAGTTTTCAATAATTCATTCATTCATTCAAAACCTAATAACTAAATAACCAGTGCATTAAAGGGTCATTACTACACCTGTTATTGGGGAAATAATAATGTCTAAATTGGTCTTATCTGCATGCTCCAGCTGTGTCTGACCCCCTAAAAAAGATCTGTAATTTAATGTGTGTTGTGCGTCTTTTACTGTAGGTAATGCAGAATCTGTGTCATGAGGGACTAAAAGCCTGTTGTTGTCAATAGCAGTATTTTTCCCGCAGGGCAGTTGGAAATGAAGTCCAATCGAATGGATATTAAAGTCACAATAGACTGCTTCTGCTATTACGACATGTCAGCCACGGCCCCCACACACCCTCCTCCCTCTTTCTCACCAAGATTACTCTACTGCTGAATATTTATGCACTTACTGTAGGCTTAACCTCACTGTCGGAGCAGCTCTATTTCACTCCTCTTTTCTCCTTTTTTTGCTCCATCACTGCTGCTCTTAGGAAGCCCTCTCTGAAGCTGAGGCTGGCCAGTGCACTGGCGCGCGTGTGTGTGTGTGTGTGTAGGGAATTATGTGAAATGCGTTTTATCTTTCTGTTTTATCATGAGTCTCTAATGCCGATCTATTTCTTCTCTCTTTCTCTCTCTCTCTCTCTCTCTCCCTCTCTTTTTCTCTCTCTCTTTCTCTCCCTCTCTTTTTCTCTCTCTCTTTCTCTCCCTCTTTTTCTCTCTCTCTCTCTCTCTCTCTCTCTCTCTCTCTCTCTCTCTTTCACTCCCTCTCTTTCTCTCTCTTTCTCTCTCTCTCTCTCTCTCTCTTTCTCTCCCTCTCTCTCTCTTTCTCTCTCTCTTTCTCTT
>JBBJLR010000002.1:19717862-19729775 GCA_037577145.1 Brachypetersius gabonensis | reverse complement strand
CTCTCTCTCTTTCTCTCGCTCTTTCTCTTTCTCTTTCTCTCTCTCTTTCTCTCTCTCTTTTTCTCTCTCTCTCTCTCTTTCACGCTCTCTCTTTCTCTCTCTCTCTCTCTCTCTCTCTCTCTCTTTCTCTCCCTCTCTCTCTCTCTCTTTCTCTCTCTCTTTCTCTTTCTCTTTCTCTCTCTCTCGCAGGAATAGCTGGGGTGCGGCAGGCTCGGGGGCAGCAGAAGTTCTTCACCATGGATGTGGATGAGGAGGAGAACATGAGTGAGTATCTGTGTAACATGAACACACACACACACACACACACACACACGGTTTTATACACATACCTATAATGAAGTAACTGCACCCCCAGCTCTATTTATTTACTCCCATGGTGCATAATCTAATAAATGCGCACATTTATTGCATTATCTGCAGATATACAATAATATCATGCACCTTTAATCATGGCTGTTCATTTATTAGTATAATGTTGTGTTCACTCTTGTTTCTCAACCAAAACACCATATTTACATATACTCCAATAGGGAGCTCCCAAAAGACAAAGCGAAGTCACTTACTTTTTAAAAGTACTGTTGCCAGGAGGACAGTGTGCTATTGGGAAATGGGTTAAGGAGTTAAAGGAGAACAGTATGTCTGAGGTTTCAAAAAGTAAATGCAAAAAGCATTTAATAAAAGGCGTTCTTTTGTCTGGTGGATATAGTGGAAATGCTTTCTCTGAACACAGCTCTGCCATTTCCATTACAGCTGTAAAACTGTGCTAGCTGCTGAATAGTTGTGTCCACCATTCACTTACTCCACTGGCACTCAGCCCTTCCTCTTATGACCTGTATAGTCAGATAGTAGGTGGAAGAGGTAGCAGTGGTCCAGGCAGTCTGAATATAGACGTGTTAATGGCCTTATATATCCTTGTGCACATTCCCACAACAGAAAGATGTGCTCTACCCCCCCCCCCCCACACACACACACACGTACACACACATACAAACATACATTAAATGGACAAAAGTATTGGGGTTCCTGAACTTTACTCCAACAGGGTCTTTAAAGGCATTGCATTCAAATTCATAGACTTTAGTATGAAGTTTTCTTTTTCTGCTATTCTGCTATAACAGCTTCCACTCTTCTTGGCAGGCATTCAACAAGATTTTGGTTTTCTAGATGAAAATTTGTGCCCAGTTATTGTGCAGAGCAATTATGCAGTTGGGAGCTAATAATAGACGAGAAGTCCTGGCTCAGAATCTCCTTTCCAGTTTATTGTGAAGGTGTTGGATGGGCTTGAGTTCAAAATGTCTTGGTATGCTGAAGCATTAAGATGCCCAAACCCTGAAAAATAGAGGTGCCCAATACATTTGTCCGTATGGTATAGACAATGTATTCACGGTACATCACTTTTCAAAATTTTCAAAACTCCAACAGCTTCAACCAAAGACTACAGATTTCCAGATTTGGGCTAGAAAGATCTTTATAATCCCTCAGCAAACCTAAAACAGCCCTAACCTAACAAGCCCTAACCATGTTTTTTGGGTGGGAAAACTGTAGAAATCCAGTGGTCTAGCTCTTTTCTTCAGTTAATTAAACATTCAGAATCTACATCTCCTAGAATTGGAGCACATCCCAGTGATATCACCCACTAGTCGAGAACTCTCCCGAGCCATCCTCACACAATTGGAGTTAATTGATATTCGGGCAGATTTTGATCAAAAGGGCTTAAGGAATAGATGACAACATTCTTTCAGAGCCTTTGGGGCTGTTGGCTTTATTCAGCACTACTATGAATGGAAGTGTGTGTGTATTAGTAAGATGGCTGCCAGGAAGAACCGTTAACCCAGGAGAAATGGAGCTCTCCTTTGTCCCGTCAGTTACAAGCATCTCCTGAAAACCGCTTTCAATGGCATGCAAGGTCATTTATTACCACCTCAATGCAGAGACACCAGTTTCTTATTTAGATTTAGTGTGGATAAGCATGCCTTGATATTCCAGAGCTTTTCTCATTCACTCCGCTTATGATTCAGAGAGAATGCCCAGCTCTGTTTGATCCGGTTTCCTATTTTCTATCTAGTGAAATAGATCTGGAATTAGGTCTCAAATATGCCGATGATGTTTAAAAATATATATATTCATACAATACTGTGCACGGGTCGTAATTCTATTCATTTAAGTGTGTCTGGGTGTTTACTTAACCCTCTCCAGACCTTGTGGAAGCCCAGCATAACTTGTTACTATCTAACCAATTAAACAATCAGTACTTAATCAGGTGAGCTGCTGATGGAATTTCACAAATCCCTGCAATGGCTGGAGGCATCAAGGAGAAATCTGCGACCAAGCCTGTGTTCTTCTAACCAGCTCACAAAAAATGAAACAAATGTCTAGAATATCTTAATATTATAGCTGCATAGATAAATAGATATTTTGCTGATTCTAAAAAGATAGATACACAGCATTTACTTCAATATAATCATTAGTTATTGACACTGACACTTTGCTGTGGAACTTTTTCTAGCGCGAAAACTGATTTATATGCTGCTGTTGATGTTAAATTGTTTACAGGTTTCGAGCTTAAGATGTGATTATGCTTACAAGACAAATGCTGTATGTTACCAATTAGTCCTTGTTGATTGAAGTGCGTTTTTTGTCTCGGTATGGAGTAGTGTAGCACATCTGTGTGTTATCAGTGTTCTCCTCTATCATTATTATGAGGCCAGTCCAGGTCCCATAGATGTGTTTTGAAGGTTTTCAGGAAGCCTGGATAGTTTGTTTGTGTGTGGCGTGAATGTGTGGGTATGTGTAATAACAGTATACACCCTGCTAGTGCAACTCTCTCACTGTACAGAAGGGACTGGGACTAGAGAAAATCATTAGCAGACATAATCACAGATGTTTGCTGGATAGAGTATTATTGATAGGTTATCTTATAATAGCTTTACAGTCAGTGCCACTGTAATGGGCATTATTTGGTATTACTGATGTTTTGTTCATGCACAACATACATCGTGACATACACTATAAGGACAAAAGTGTTGGGAGACCTGACTATTGTACCAACAACGACTTTAATGATATTGCATTTAAATACCTAGACTTCAGTAATATGAAGTTGGTCGCCCTTTTATAACTACAACAGCTTCCACTCTTCTCAGAAGATTTTGGAGTTTCTTTGGGAAGTTGTGCCCATTCATTCTGTAGAGGATTTCTGAGGTCAGGCACTGAGGTTGGATGAGAAGGCCTGGATCACAATCTCTATTCCAGTTCATCCCAAAGGTGTTGGGTGGGGTTGATGTCAGGGCTCTGTGTGGCCAGTGAAGTTCTTCCGCACCAAACTCATCCAGTTCATCCATGTCTTTATGGAGCTTGTATTGTACACTGGGACACAGTCATGCTGGAATAGAAAAGGTTCTTCCCCAAACTGTGTCCACAAAGTTGGAAGCATTGCATTTTCCAAAATGTCTTTGTTTGTTGTTAAGATTGTCCTTCATTAGAGGTAAGAGCAATCTGAATTCAATAATCAAGACGTCTGTCCCAATACTTTTGTCCATATAATGTTGTTAGAAAGCATACATGTCCACATTTGGGCATTGAAATGTATTGGCTGTTGAAATTGCTTGTTTGGAGTGTTAGTTTGCAACATATAAAATATAAGACATATATCACGGCACCTATAAAACACATGGAAAAGCTACAAGTTTCCACTTTAATATATCATGTTCTTTATAAACCAAACTTAATGGGGTGACAGTATTGGAAAAGTTAATAACTGTGGAAAGTCAATTACAAGACAGAAAATGCAGCTACTTTTTTTACTTAACCCTTTAAGGGATATAGTGTTAATGGCAATATCTGCTGTCTCTGAAGATAGTTGTATGATTTCTTTTAGACTTTGTGCCCTTTCTGTTGTTTCTAGTCTGTCAGAGAAAAGTGCTCTAAAATTTCATTTAAAGAAATGGTTGAGCACAAACTCAGATTTACACAGCTCTCCACTTACCCCAGCCGTAGTTGATCAGCCAAGACAAATGTGGTACATTGTTCACTTTTAGAGTCTGCAGTGAGTCATACTGTGCCCTAAACCACATCGATAAGTCTGTGCCACTTTAATGAAGAGCTTCATGAGGAGTTACACATGCATTTACAAAAACAATTTGGGCGACAATTAACTTCCAGTGTTTGTGAGCGTCAATAACACCAAACATGTCACGGCAGATCTGTTAAATCTAGGGGAAGTGGAAACACTGTGAAAAATTCAACTTTTCCTTTAAAGATTGAAGCATTCTGTCAGGATTCTTAATCTCATAGCCTGTGCTTATTAAGCCTAATGAGACAAATAGGTCTCTTCTTCTCTGAGCACATTGCTTTCTTTCACAGTGGAACCTATATACATGATTTTATAGGCCCAAAACTAGTTTAAGAACTTTGTGCTCCGCTTTCTTTCTTTTGGGATGTGTCCTCCATTTTAAAATGCACAGGCTTGATGAGGAATATTGGCTGCTTTTGCAAAACGAAAGGTTCAATGTTGTTTTGAAGTGGATGGAAGGCCCAGAGGAGCATCTACAGACGTTAGATCTTTAGGAATCAGTGTTTTCTCCGCTCCCTGAGCAGCGTATCTGGGACAGACACACAGCTTCACTCTGTTGCATCAACATGTATTTTTGACAAGAGAAAGCTTTTGGTTTGCCCCACTGAAGCAGATGTCAAATTCCACAGATTAGATGAGTTGATGAGATCTCATTTAAGAACGTGTGTGTGTGTGTGCGTGTGCGTGTGCGTGTGCATGTGTGTGTGCATGGGCATATCGTGAAGGGAGTTAAAGGAAGAAAAGTTTCTTTTCTAAGAAACTGTGATGTTTTGTGTGCTTTTTCTCTCCCTTTCTTTCTCTCTCTTTCTCTTGTTCTGTCTATCTTTACTTCAATATTCCTCTCTATCCATTGCCTTGTTCCCCGTGTGATCCTGCAGTGCTTTCCTCCCCGACCCTGTCTTGTTCCTCTACTTCATGAACGCTTCTCTCTCTCCCTGAGCGCCGAAAGGAGTAACCTAGCGAGCTTTTGCTGCAGGATGTTATAAATGAAAATTTAGCCAAAGTTCCATCAACTTTGTCAACAGGGCATGATGATGTGTGTTCCACATAAACTGTGCGCTCGTACCGGCCCGTTCAGAACCACTGCTGAGGTTCAGCGATGTCTGACAGACAGAGATACATGCTCAAGCTTGAATTAACTCTTCCAATATTTGAAATTTAACGAACTTTTTCAAATCAGAGAACTGTCTCTCTTTCTAATTTTCAGCTTGTACACGTCAATTGACTGACATCATGCATTAACATGTTAATTGGTCCTAATTCAAATACTTAGACAGAGGGTTTCCTGGAACCTTTTGCATCTCTGCTTTTCTCTTTTTTTCGTGCATAAAACGCATATATTGTGTTAGAGACGTAACTGTATTGATGCAGTAGAAGTGACAGCTTTTTCTCAGTTTTGTAAGTACGTTTCTACTTAAAGTTGAATAGCTGTAATCATTCAGCTTATACTCCATCTATCCTAATAGTGTAAGTTGTTCTCTTTGTTACTATAAAAAGAGCTATTTTGGCACCATATAACATGTCTGTTACTGTTGTGCTCTAGTTCCTCAGCATTTATAAAAAGGAACACACATCACTTGTTCAGTTACAAAGAAAGATAAAGGAATCTATAAATTTTACATTTACAAGATCCTGCAACGAAGGCGTTGTAAGTTACTCTTTCTGGGCATCGCAGGTTCCTGCAGCACCGACGTCAAGGAAAACCGCAACCTGGACAACGTCTCCTCCAAGGAGGGGACGGGCATGCCCGAGCAGCTCCCTAATGGCGGCGGAGGAGGGGGGCGTAAGCGCCCCTTGGAGGAGGGCAATAATGGTCACGCGCACCCCAAATTCAGGCCCAAGAAGCGAAAGAAAACTCCGGGGCCTGTTCTGCCCAAGAATGCCCTGATGCAGCTGAACGAGATCAAGCCAGGCCTGCAGTACAAGCTGCTGTCTCAGACAGGCCCAGTGCACGCTCCTGTCTTTGTTATGACCGTGGAAGTGAACGGGCAGCTCTTTGAGGGATCAGGCCCCACCAAGAAGAAGGCCAAACTGAATGCAGCTGAGAAGGCACTTCGCTCGTTTGTCCAGTTCCCCAATGCCTCCGAGGCGCACCTGGCAATGGGTCGCACACTGACTGTCAACACGGACTTCACTTCAGACCAGGCCGACTTCCCGGACATGCTCTTCAATGGCTTTGAGACACCCGCACCACCCGACGACCCCTTTTACCTGGGCTCTAATGGGAACGGCTCCTTAAACCCCCTGGGGGAGTACCCAGTGCCCCCAGCAGCAGGCAGCAACAGTCTTGCACAGGCCCCACTGCCTCCTCCCTCCACCTTCAGCTCATCCTCCAGTGGCAAGAACCCCGTCATGATCCTTAACGAGTTACGGCCGGGTCTCAAGTACGAGTTTGTGTCAGAGAGTGGCGAGAGCCACGCCAAGAACTTTGTCATGTCTGTGACAGTGGACTCGCAGACCTTTGAGGGTTCGGGCAGGAACAAGAAACTGGCAAAGGCCCGAGCTGCTCAGGCCGCCTTATCAGCCCTTTTCAACATGCAGCTGGACCAAACGCCGTCCCGTCAGCCCATCCCCAGAGAGGGCCTGCAGCTGCACCTGCCCCAGGTACGAGTCGCTTTTATACAAAAACAAAAAAACTTCCATTGTAAGCATATAAACACTTAAGACCATTTCTGTTAGTCTGTTCATCGTTCAAATTTGACACAGTGTGATAGGGAGTTGGTAGTTTCAAATAATGTAAAAAAAGAAAGCAAAAAATTAAACCATTAAAAATGCATCTCGTCTGTTCATCGTTTATGAGTAAGGACGAAGGACCAAAGCTGCAGGGCACCTGTTGTAATTTTTAGAACTCTTCACTATTATACTTTCCTGTAATTAAATCTATGCTTAAATATATCTTAAATCTGCCACATTGATGGAGGACAGCCTAAATATCCAGTCACTAAATTTAGGGTCAGTCTGTCAATCTCTGTAGCATCATCAGCAAGCCAAATTTTAAGGTATATTTTTACCTCTAGTTCTTGAACCGTTTGTTCTCGGGTTTATGTTTTTTCCCCTGAATCCTTGGGTTGTTTTTATTTCTGACATTTTGAATTTTTTGAAAAACCTACTTTAACAGTCTAGTTCTAGGCAGTTAATCCTATCTCCACCAAGGTTGGTACTTCTTTGCCAGGGAAAATATCAAATGGTGATCACTTTGGGACCAAAGTCTATGTCTAACTAGATTTTTTGTGCATCATCACAGTAAGGGACCATCACTGGGCAGGTAAAACACTCTGTGTTTTTTTTTTTGGGTTTTTTTTGTCAATGTTTTTCTATGTCAGGCCATAGAAGCCATTTCAAACCACTTGTCCTAGAGTTGATTCTTATATACCCTGAATCAGAGATGAATAGACCTTTTCACTTTATACAATTTTTTTGGGGAAAAACACATTTGGATAGATCTAGTTCACCTACCATATAATAATCCAATATGGTGTGATTCTTAAAGAGCGGGATCTAGTAGTGGATGTCAGCATGTCTGTTTATAGTGTGACTGGTGTCTTATTAAGGGGTTGTTCTAATCACTTCAGCTTTTGGCTCCTTCTTTGGGTACTTTCAGTGCTGCCTTTTTATTACTTCATTAATTCATTTTTGTGCTCTGTGTATTCCACACATACCCACAGTCTTCCTGGTGCATGTTGGATATGGCTGTATGGCTATATTGTTTATGCCTGATGGATATCTGTTTGATTTTTTTCAACCCCTGCTACGTCTCTTGTGCTTACTAAAATCTATAGATTTTTTTAGAGATGCATTACTTATTTATAGGTATGTACCAGTTACGTTCTAGGTAGAAGAGGTTTTTTAGAGCCTGGGGGGAAATAGACTCAACAATTCTAATGCAATCTGATTTCAAAATTTGAATACATTTGAAGTTATAGGTTCACACAACTTTTTTCCAGTACGATAACCCTTTCATGTTGAACTGAATCTAACCTTGTGAACAGTTTTATTTTATTCCTCTCCACCTCCCCGATCAGACGGTTAGATAATGCGTAGCCATATCGGACTTCTAAAGATTAGCTAACTGATCCAAAGAAATGAGGAATTAGTCTCTCAACCACCCTATGGTATTTGATTAATGGTGCTGAACTCTGAGGAGACTTGTCAAAGATAAGTTCTTTATCAAAGGCTTTGTGATTGATTCTTAAACACAATGGCATAACTGAATGCCCATCTTCATTAAGGCCTGAAGCCTAATTGAAAAGGAAGATGGATGATAAAAAGGCGATGAAAGGGAGCAGGTGGTTTAAAGAAGCTGTGTCCCATGTGTTTGTGGAAGGAAAAACAGCTATTTACACCTTTCCTAAACCTTTTGTTAATCCTGCTTTCAGATAAGGCCAAGGCCCCAGGCCGACCCAATCTTAATTAACATCTCCCTCTGAACCGTGTCAAAACAAGAGCGTTTAGCTGTAGTCTGGATGCTGCCTGTCTGCTGAAGAGCAGCGCTGTCAGGTTACCTTTCTGGCACTGATGCCTTGTGGACCGCTCGCTTACCTGACAGGCTCAGCGCCGAAAACACGGCGCTCTATTAGCAGAACACCCCCCACCCCACCTCCACCCCACCCAAACCGCAGGATTTAACATTCTGTCAGTCCAGCTTTGTGCAGCAGCCGGGACGCGTGAGTAAATTTGTTTTAGGTAGATGGCGAGAAGGTGGCTAGGATGAAAGCTATTAGTAGAACGAGGCGTCTGTCATCGGCCGACTGATTGCACCAGTCATGCGTTTGTGTGCAGATGCAGGCAGACGGAAGTCATGGTCGATGAAATGGTGGTCTGTCAAAACGAAAACATGCCATTTATTTTGTGCCCTTTTTTCTTCTTTTATCTCTCTTGCAAGTCTGGCCTCACTCTCTTTGTGCAGCTGTTCTCGCCTTATCGGCCTGTCACTGCTTTGTTTAATTCAACCTCTCGCTCTCTAGGCGTGATATGGCAGTGTGTAATTGGCCAGTGAATGTGCAGTCTGTTAATATTTATTTAATGTACCTTCAGATGAAAGGTGCCCCCTGTTGCTCAGTGGGGAAATGAATGGAAGTCTGAGCGCTGGTAATAGTGCGCTTGATGAAAGCGCTCTTTCTGTTTTGAAGGGTTTCATTCTCTTCTACTGCACAGAAAGTCAAGTCGCTCTCCTGACTTTCCAGCTCACATTAGCTGTCTGCTGCTGAGTGATTCTGAAGTACTGGGGGCGCAATGTTGGACTAATGTCTCTAATTTGTGCCCATTCAACCACTGACTTCTCACTGGCATAATCATTTTCCACCATATTAGCAGAGGAGAATGGAGTGTAAGATAAAAGACACTGTCAGGGAGAAAGAAATGCCTTGGCAAGCTATAAGCAAGTGATAGCAAATTAGCAAGGATAGCCCACGATTGTGTTGGGTGAAACTGGCAACGTTAACCTGAAAGCTTGGTTCAGCTCAGTTCAGTTGTTTGCATTACTTTTCTTTTGAGTTCACTTGTCAATCAACCAAAGGTGCTTAAAGCCAGACCTTGTTAACCAC
This sequence comes from Brachypetersius gabonensis, assembly GCA_037577145.1. Lineage (NCBI taxonomy): Eukaryota > Metazoa > Chordata > Actinopteri > Characiformes > Alestidae > Brachypetersius > Brachypetersius gabonensis. The sequence continues at coordinate 19,720,160 of JBBJLR010000002.1, read as the reverse complement.
TAAACTCTTCGTACTTTCCTGTGTGCGTTCAAACTGCTGTGTATTCTCTCAGGTTCTCGCGGACGCCGTCTCTCGTCTCGTGGTGGACAAGTTCAGCGAGCTCACAGACAACTTCACATCCCCTCACGCACGGCGGAAAGTTCTGGCTGGGGTTGTCATGACAACAGGTAGGCTGTGCCTCCATGCTCCGTCAAACACATGAGGCCAGATATTTCTCCATTCTCTCTGAGGAACCGTTTCTCGGGCTGTGTTCATACGTTTTGCCTTTAGGCGACTGCTGATCTTTACGCAACATCTCCTGAAAGTCTATATGAGGTTCATTTGATGTTGGTCTCATGAATGCAGCTTACATGTCACATTACTTGAAGATCAGTGGCTAACATTATGAAGCGGGTTTTGGAATCTACCTCATCTCTACCATGGAAGCGCATCAGTAAACACAGAAATTCTCCAAATTATGTGTGAGAATTAGAGGTTGATTTCGGATTCAGAAGCTTCTATCATGGGTGCCATCAGGAGCACAATCAGCAACAGCAGTAAAATACACAATTACTAGTAGGACATTTCAAATTTTAATGTTGGCGAGGTCTGCCTAGGTGAGCTGGCAAAACAAGTCCAAGAGTCCATTTTGTGATATCCGTGTCTATTAAATGGTTATATCCAGTTGTTACAAGACTAATCCTAGTTCAACACAGGTACACTTCAGGCACATTTTCAACTCTCTATGTCCTCAGGCACTGATGTAAAAGAGGCCCAGGTCATCTGTGTCTCCACGGGAACAAAGTGCATCAACGGCGAGTACATGAGTGACCGTGGCCTGGCGCTGAATGACTGCCACGCTGAGATCATCGCCCGCCGCTCCCTCATCCGATACCTGTACATGCAGCTGGAGTTCTTCCTTAGGTGAGACACCAGCAGCTGAGCCATGACTGTGTTTAGTACATCGGAGCTGCATTTAGTACAAGTATAGAACACTGAGTAGACATTGAATATGCTGAAGATGTTTACGGTAACACTTTTTTGAAGTACTTGAAGCAAACAATGTTGTCCTCCCCACACAGTAACAACAAAGAAGAGCATCAGAAGTCCATTTTCATGCGGTGTGAGAAACATGGCTACCGGCTGAAAGACAATGTTCAGTTTCACCTGTACATCAGCACGTCACCGTGTGGAGACGCACGTATCTTCTCCCCCCATGAGGCTGGCGTTGAGGGTAAGATAGCTTTACAGCCGTCATCATAGTAACCCCTCTTGTGGACCATGCTACCATACTTAGGGCATTTTCAAATTTAGAGCCTTTTATCTGGAGTCCGTTTGTTTGTTTGCACCTATCCATGGTCTTCTAGAAAGCAGTGATCTGGGCTTTAGTTCAGGTGAGCCCTAGTGTGGTCCACAGTGTGTTGAAAGCTGTTCCACATCTGCAGGTCAAGCAATGTAATTTCGTTCACATTACCCCGTTTAAGCTTTTGTACTGGAAATCGGAAAAGGAGACAGAAAGTGGTGCAAGCGCTTACACTGAAATTATCTTGTGCCGTCCTACATGGCTAAAAATATTCTGGAGTGAAAAAGGCTTCTCATTTTCAGCTACCTATTCAAGGACATAGAAATCCAGTAACTTCTGATCATTGTTGTTTGATATCCTACCAAAGGAACATGATAAGGTGTGGTCTGGTTGTCCACTGCTGTCTCCTCACTGATGAAAACAGTAAAAGGAGAAACTTAATTATTTATTGTATCACAAAAACAGCTCAAAATCGACAACTGAGCAATTAATCCAAGGTTCAGGAAAGATTCTCCTGCATAAAGGGAAAAAAAAAATCTGCAGTAGTGAGTCAGGATGAGTTTTGGGTATGAAAGTTTAAAAACACACTTAATACAGCAATGGCATTCCTGCCTGGATGAGGAATCAAATATCCTATGTTCAGTGTGTGGAGAAGTGTTTGTATCCACTATGCTATTCATTTCAGTGTGTTGAAAAGAACAGAAATGTCCAACCCTAGTGGGTCAGTGCATGTGCAAAGTTAAAATACACATATTGATTTCCAGTATATCATGCACTCCTAGCTTTTTACAGTGGACATGCTCACAAATCAAAGTTACTGAAAGGCATGTAACAGACCCCTAATAACAAAGGTGAACATGAGAGTAACAGTAAAATCTCTCACAGCACAGTAAAAACACTGCATCCAATTATATAGGAGTGATGTAATCTGCATCGGATTATATAGGTGCTGGTCATAAAATTAGAATATCATGACAAAGTTGATTTATTTCAGTAATTCCATTCAAAAGGTGAAA
>JBBJLR010000002.1:19706476-19717762 GCA_037577145.1 Brachypetersius gabonensis | reverse complement strand
CTATCAGAGCAACATGGCTCTCATAACACCTGAGCAGTGCCACAGACTGATCCACTCCATGCCACGCCGCATTGCTGAAGTAATCCAGGCCAAAGGAGCCCCAACTAAATATTGAGTCTGTACATGCTCATACTTTTCATGTTTATACCTTTCAGTTGGCCAACATTTCTAAAAATCCTTTTTTTGCATTTGTCTTAACTGATATTCTAATTTTCCAAGATACTGAATTTGGGACCTTCATTAGTTGTCAGTTATAATCATCATAATTAAAAGAAATAAACTTTTGAAATACATCAGTCTGTGTGTAATGAATGAATCTAATATACAAGTTTCACCTTCTGAATGGAATTACTGAAATAAATCAACTTTGTCATGATATTCTAGTTTTATGACCAGCAACTGTATAGGAGAGTTGGAGTGCAAAAGTGTCAAATTTGGCCTGTAAAAAATACTTTTATGTTTTAGTTTTGTTTCTTTCCAACATGTTTCAGTAAACAAATAGAAATTGTGCACAAAAATGTGTTTTTATTGGACATAATTTAAACTTTTTCAAACAACTCTAGAAAAGGTACAGGAGAGAGACAGAACAGAGGTTCTCCAATTCAAGAAATCCTGAAGAAAAGCTTAGGGGGGTCAGTGACCACTGTTAGAAGTGTGTTGGGTCCAGAGGGACTCCTGGTTGTATTAGACGTATTCAGGATGTATAAGATATGAGAACATGACATCTCTTTCATCTCCTTTTAGCTGGGTGACAGCTTTTCAAAATGATTAATTCAGCCCCTTGTTTGGAAATTAATTATCAAAGCCTAATAATTGAATTCATTTAAGCCTAGGATGTTTTCCCTTTGTGATCAGTCTCATTTAATTAGAATTTCATTCAACTGTCTGGCCGTGTTTGGAAAACAAATTTCAACAGTCTTTTTAATTAGCCTGCTTTGTTTCTTTTTTTTCTTCCCTCTGCGTCTGATTAATTCTGCTCTGTGAGTGTCATGTGTGAATCATTGTGTGTTCAACTGCTTCCTATTGTGTGACGCACAATTGCTCCGATGTGCATCGTCAGGAATGCTGTTGAAGAACAGCACGCGCCGCACGTTCACTGAAATTGTTAATGAGGAAGCTCTTTGTCGACTTTGCCAGTTCACTGATGTCACAAACAGAGAGGTGATGGATTGGCCTGCTGCATGGAATTTCTGGCTAACTCCTCTCTCCTCCATCATCAGACCAGGGAGACAGACACCCAAACAGAAAAGCCCGGGGTCAGTTGAGGACTAAAATTGAGTCTGGAGAAGGAACCATTCCAGTACGCTCCAGCAACACCATTCAGACTTGGGATGGAGTTCTGCAGGGAGAAAGACTCCTCACCATGTCCTGCAGTGACAAGATCGCCAGGTAAAACATGTTTAACATGCACACGAACAAAAGAATATGTTCACACCCATGGCTACAGACGAACCTTTATTCTCTGTGAGCAGTTCTGGAAGCACTTTATTGTGATGGTCTACTGTAGATGCTTTTATAGCTCATCTTTAACATTGAGCTAAATATCCATGACATTCACCTTGATTCACTAACCCTAACCTAGACCTTTAACCTGATCCTAAACCTAAACCACAACCCTGGTAACTTTCATCAGATTCACTACTGTTAAAGTTTTTGTATTCTCTGTTTGTAAGAATATAAAAACATTCTGTTGCAGACAGATACAAGTAAATGTTCAAAACTTGGCTAAATGCTGTAATCAATTGAGGGGAACTTTTGATGCCTGGAATTATTACATAGTAATTGAGTATTTAATTAGGTAAGTATTTAGCAACCTTACTAATACTAGCAGAATGGAAATAGACTTGCCATATACATTCATTAATATGGTTTAATACATTTTTATTAGGGCTGGTCAAGTTTATGCCAACAGTTATTTTATTGCGTGTTAATGCAGTTTTTTTATTACTATTATTTTAAAGGTTTGTTGCTTTTTTCATGCTCGACCACTTAAGATCACTCTAACAGGGACTGAAAAAAGACTGCTTCTGCTGCTCCCTGATAAAAGAAAAATATTTCTGCTGGTCCCTGTTTAGAAAAAAAGAAAACATTTATAAATGTTAACTTGCTGTTCCTCGGAAGGTGCCTGATATAAAGTTATGATCGTGGCTCTTGACTCTGTGGGTGACTTGTTTTTCCATAGCAAACTAGATCAAATGTGAATGCCCTGCAGTGGCAAATAGCTTTGGTTTTATATTTGATTACATTAATGTTTAAGTTGGGATTTGCAAGAGATATTTTAACTGCAGCTGTATAAAGATAGTACTGCTGTTAAAAAGCTCCTTATTTGTTTAAAGTGTTTGCAAACAAAATGTTCTTGCACTTTCGTTCATATGCAGTACTTTTTAAAATAAAAGTGCTCAATACACTACTTTTGAATTCATTCTTGAAATTTGCATATAACATCAGAAAATCATGCTCAGCGTTTATTTCTAATGTGAAATTGAAATTTGATGAATTGCTATCCCACCACAACAATCCTGGGCTACTTTATAGGATTTAGAAATATTTTTTTCTGATCAAGGGGGGTTATCAAATCTTGAGGCAGAAATTGCTGCAAGTAGATAACTATATAGAATATTTTGATGGTAAATAGGCAAATATATATTTACAGTGCAACTGTTTCCAGAAAAGAAAAGAAAAACCCATCTAATCTCTAGTTTATGTGACATCCCCAGTCAGTGGCCGCTAGAGGCCACCATCATATAGACAATGGGGACACGGGTGTGGGAGTTCCCTGGCAGGATTACTAGTAAGGGTTTTCAGCTGGTCAGGGATTGAGTATTGATTGTGTTCACATGTTGATTGGTTCTGGGTTTGTGCACAATATGTATGTATGAGTTAGAGGTCACAAACCTTAGAGGTCACCCAAAAGTTTTTTTTAAGGTTTTCTTATCTTAGAAAAAAAACTTTTGGGTGACCTTTAAGGTTTGTTAAGTACTTTAGACAAACATGGCTTATTCGCTACATCTGGGGAAAGTGGAAAATTATGCAAAATTAGTTTGTTAATTCCGTTAATCTGCATGTGATTTCAAACTTTGAGCTGTATTAACAATTAGAGCATTGGTACATAAGTTATGTGGAACCAACCAAATGAAACTGCACTTCATAACTGCCTGCAGGCATTCCTGAGAGAAAGCGCTCACTCCTTTATTGCAGCAGATGTTGCGCTGCAAAGCTTTTAGGGGCTGTGAGCACTGGTTGAATATTAGCACAGAGGCAGGCTTGCGCTGGCTCAGGGGAGGGGATTGTGTAGTTATTCGGAATGACTGAGGTGCTGTCCGCCCCTGCCGCTGACGCCTGTGAGTGGGGAGATAAGGAGGTGTCGGAGGCAGCTGTGTGTGCAGAGCACAGGCCCTGTCACAGCTGATGAGAGAGCACCTCGCTCCTACTTATCTGTTTACCTTCTTACACACACACACACACACACGCACATACACTGTCACTCTTAGCCTAGCCTCATCATCATTCTGCCACTATCTGCCTTCACTCTCATTTAGTCTATTAAGCTTGCTGTCATAAGAAAAGAACAGGCACAGATAATGATTGTGGTTTGCTTTGGCAACAGGAGTCTGTTAGAGCTCTTATGTAACTGATGCCTAAGGGAAGATGGCCGTTAGAGTTTGAGAGATGGGTAGCTGTCAGAGAATGGCGTTTCATCACTTGTATTGCACTATTTCTCAAGGTGCCATCATCCCCTGTTGGATAGGGTTATTTTTCAACATAAGCAGCATGTGCTGTGAATCTGGATTCCAAGCTTTATGATGCATGATTTTCAGTGTGGCAGTGCATCACCTTTTTCTTAAAAAAACACAGAATGTGTGTAATTTATCAGTATCTATTCAGGATTATGTCGCTAATGGTCTTTTTGCGGCACGCTCACATTTTTCAAAAGAAAAACCCCTGACTGGGAATCACAATCACAGTGGTATTCTTTTAACAATTCTCCCCATAATACTGTTATGATTATGTGTATTAAATCAAATACCTCTTTAATTAAATTCAAAATTTGCATTCCCAGCTAATTAATTTGCTGCAGTTTTAATGGTAAATGGAATATCAACAGATTTGTATAAAAATTACCATACTGCTGCTGAAGGTTTACTGTCAAATCGTAACTTGATATGGAAACCATTCAAACACTAAGTACTTTGCTATTTTGAAAATACTGCACAAGATTGAAACAATTCCAGAACTGCACTGAAAACATCAAAACACCTGCTACTTCACATTAAAAATACTTTTCACTGATGCTAAGAAATTTGTTTGGTAGCTACCTTTTTTTTTTTTACATTCTTGGCTTGCAGATATCAATAGTCACCCAGCCCCTGTATAAAAATACTATATATACACAGTGTATGTACAGAGAGAGGGCGGTAACAAATGTCTGAAATGACAGACATTTTCGTCACTGCGTTGCATGTTATTGTTCAGTTACTTTACTAATAATTGAAATAATTAGATTACTCAGTTATTAATGTGACCAATGGTGACAGCACTAGCTCTGATGACAAAACCCTTCACACACAGATATACAGTATGGAACACTCTGCTAGTGGGACATGTAAATCGCCCATTACTATGCAGCCTTCTCATGTAGCCTTGCCCAGCTGTGTGATGCACTCGCTCTGTGCCCTACAGCTGCCCTGGTTTGGACGGATTGTGTCAACGGGGTAGTTTGCTGTAGCAGTCCTGGGTATCACAGTGAAGGAAGATTTTAAGGGAAGGAAAAAGCCTTCCCTGCACACCATGCCTCCATCTCTTCCTTCAAGCTCTCTCTCTCTCTTCTCTCTCCGGATAAAGTTCTCCACCCAACTCATCTCACTGAATAATTCACTGCCCTACTGGCTTTTTTAGTTAAAAAGTCACTAGTGGTGCCTTATCTTGAGCTCATCTGTAATTCACTTTTTAGCTTTCTTTTTGATTAACGGAAGGCCTTAAAAGGCGGGAAACAGCAGAAAGAAGGCTTTTACCTAGTCCTTCCTGTTCTTACTTAATGAAGTCGCCACATTAACAATAGTTGTAGTGGAGGCTCGGAGTCATTCCAGCGTTTGAAGGAGCTGATTGGCGGTGCTGAACAGAAGAGCTCCAATCACTTGAGTGTGCGTTGCCGGAGTTGCTGTGCAGCAGGTGTTGTTTGGGGGAGTGGAGGCGGAGTTGATTAGGCCCTTTGATTGTGCGCCACAGAAGGGTGGACTACCGCTGGGGCAGTCTGGGACTTGTGAATGTCCAAAATTGAGGGGGAATGGAAGAATGGTACTAATGAATCAGTTCATCTTGAACCCTGTGCCAGCAACAAAAAAAAAAGCATCCGAGCCCAGACTTCTTGGTATAGATTTCTTTTTTTTTCTTCAGGCCATGTTTTAATTTAACACATTTCCCATAACACCCTAAAGATTATACTATGTTGTAGCCGTTCCTGAAAATATGCAATATGTGGTGTTTTCCATAATTGTTTTGCGTCCTCCGACCTGCTCATCTTCTTTACATAGTAACTTTAATATGAGACCATAAGAGGAGACACAAGTGCATTACATCAAACAACACAGAAAAAACGCTTCAGGCAGAAGCAAAAGCCTTCTAAAACAGCAGCACTTGACATGTTTATGCACATCTTTGTCTCTCACACTGCTCGTGTGTGTGTATGTGTGTGCGGGGTACAGGTGGAACGTCGTGGGGATCCAGGGTTCACTGATGAGTTACTTCACTGAGCCCATCTACTTCTCCAGCATCATACTGGGCAGCCTGTACCACGCTGATCATCTCTCTCGGGCCATGTACCAACGCATTGCAGATATTGAGGACCTGCCTCAACAGTTCACCCTCAACCGGCCCCTTCTCAGCGGTGAGGGAAACATCTCCAACATTTCTCTCAGATTTTTCTCCCTGCGTACCAGGGCCAAATCCCAGTGTAGTTGTCAGAAATCTTGTTTGTGTAGATCTAAACATCTAATTCTGTTTTTAAGACAGCACCTGCAAGCTGTGCTGCAGCATTTAAACTGCACAAAGCTTGTATACACTCTATAGAAAAGCATGAACAATTAATTTAGATGCTCTGGAGCAGCTGCACTTGAGCCTAAGATAACCATGCCCAGTGTCTTGCCTTGATTAGAAGGGTATAAAGTCCTTCTCAGCTTCTCAGATTCAGCTTCTGGAATGGTGGCACTTCATCTCTTACTTTTCAGATGGACTAGAACTAATCATCCAACATCAGCACCTGACCTAATTCTAAATGCAGTCAAATCCTCACAGCAATGGTCCATCATCTAGTGTGCAGAGACATATAGTGTAACTTTATTTTATTGGCATAACTGTAACGGTGAAAAATAATAGAAAAGTGCTAAGAGTTACAACAGCAACACATCTTTCTCATTACACAGGTCAACAAAAAACATTTTTTTGTAATCATCAGAAACCACAAACCGCTTTTCTAAACCAGTTTTCATGCTGTTTTTCAGATCTTCATGTTTTTTTTCAGTCACATCAACTTTCTGAATTATGAGTAATAATAGATTTGCAATAAACTCGCATGCGTTTTATATTAAACTGCAGGCACCAATCAAGTAATCAATATTGTCAGTGCGAAGTCAGACAGGCGAACACTGTGGCATAGATATAATGATCAGTGTCAGTCAGCTACCACTGTTTCTTCAAAAACGCTTAACATATAATTATTATATGCTAGTTATACCAGCTATAATGTAATTTATATACTATCTTCATCACAAAACTATACATGCGAGGGAAAAACTAAACTCACAAACTTATCTCTTATGATTTTGACCTGTGTTATTAACAATAAGAGCAAAGTATGAAACATTTCATCTCTTTTAATCCGTGTTCAAACAGCAGGATCTCCTCTGTTTAAAGTCTTGAATGGCATTTTAGAATCCCTGCCCAGTTTCTCACCCAGCTCCTTTTGAAGTGATATTTGCTTAACATCTGTAGGGTACATCATTTTAACGACGTTATTATAAGGTCATCTCTTTTAGATGTGATAAGACACACTCCACACACCTCATCCCACACTCTGTTTCAGCATGTTACATCAGGTTCCCAGGAGTTTTCATAGCTTCTAGCTCAAGTCTCGATATGATAAAGTGTGTGATGGGAGTTTGGGATGTAACAGCACTGCTGTACAAACACAACCCACTTGGTTAACTTTTCTTAAGTAAAGGGGCATGTCTGAATTTTAAACAGCAATGAGGTGACCCTGCTCTAAAACTTGATGCCTACTAAACGTTCACAGGACTCTAATTTACAACAGCCAGTCATCAATAACCAGAAAAAACAGGTTTAGAGGGAACACTAAAAGTTAAAGAGTACGTCCTGGAGCAAATGAGGAGTAAAGTTTTGGACGGGCCTGAGTGGTGCTGTCAGCACTTCACTTGATTTTCTGTTCTTACTTAATTTCTCTTTCGTTTTGTCCTCCCCGTGCTCTGCCTCCTCCAGTTCTGCAGGTAGACAGATAATGGGGTGGACAATTAACCTTTTCCGCTTTAGAGATTCTGAGAAGGGCTTACATCACTTTACCCAGAGTGCTGTAAATCATCCCAGCTGCTGACGCCTTACTCAGCCCATCTGCAGTGCTGTAGGACTTCATAACCACTCCAACCACTTGTGCAATTCAGTAACTTCTAACTTTAATTTCCTAGAAGTACCATCAGCGAATACTGATGTCAAAAGATCATCTCCAGCATGAAGTTTAGTCCAGAGTGCTAATGCTGTTTTTATTTTTTAAGTTTTTGAAATGTCTGAAATGTCTGAGTCTGATGCATGGGATGCTTTTCATCTTATTGATCACAAAATAATTACTTTCGCTGAACCACACCATCTTGTTTCTGTGTGGGTGTGTGTATATGTGTGTGTTTGTGGGTGTGCGGTGCAGGAATCAGCAATGCAGAGGCACGGCAACCAGGGAAGGCTCCTAACTTCAGTGTGAACTGGGCTGTAGGAGACCAGGCCTTGGAGGTCATTAATGCCACCACAGGCAAAGATGACATGGGGCGGCCTTCACGTCTCTGCAAGCATGCCCTCTACAGCCGCTGGGTTCGACTGCACTCAAAGGTATTGTTCAAATAATTACGGGGTCAAAGCAAGCAAAGTTATACACTGAAAAGGGTGTTTTATAGAACAGAGAGATGTTTTTGAAAGGGTTTTGTGTGTAGTATGCTAATATTGGTAACATTTCTAGACACCCCACACCCAATTTCATATGGTCCATATATTGAAATCAATTGCATTTCAGCTTCAGCTTGCAATTTAGCTTGTTTGTTTCACAATGTTGTTTTGTGGTGTCACAAAAACGAATGCCTGTACATAAAATGCTCATATTCAGCCTGAAGTTCAGCTCACAGTGGCGCCTTATTTCAATAGTCTATCTTGTCAGCTTGTCTTTAACTAACATTCAAAATCTCTACTGAATATCTTTCAGATACAACATAGCCTAACTTTAACTTTGGGCCAAAAGACTAATCCTAAACCCTACTCTCTAAAGCTGTTGATAAGCTGTTTCACCAAATATTTTGTCAACAAGCAACTGTAAATAATCTGTATGAAGTTATGGTCACAATACAAGGCAGCCAATCAGAACAAAGATCATTTACATACATCAGTCTTCCAGTGTCTGTAACAAAAACGGACTGTTTAGTTATGAGGAATAAATAGTTTTTAAACTCACACAAATGTCATGAATGAACCTCACATAAAAAACATAGAATATCTTTAAATTAGACCAAAAAAAGTGTAAGAAAGTGACCCATAATACCCACGTTTTTATAAATTAGTGTTTTGCAAACTGCCGTGGACTGACTATCTGTTTCTTATACTTGGTTTAGGCCTAGTTTTAAGCAAAATGTCATAATGTCACTGGTGATTCATCATTGAGAATCCTTAGAATTTTCAGCCATGTATGTTCTCTAAGTTCAGAAAGCAAGATATTTGTAAAGCTCTTCTAGTTTAACTGCAGACTGGGCAGATTTAAGCCTCGTCAGGACTATCCTATTCTGATCTGCTCTCTCTTCTCAGCTCTCATCTACCTTGCGGATCAAAGTGTCCAAACCCAGCTCGTACCATGAAGCCAAACAGGCGGCGGTGGAGTACCATGCTGCCAAGCAGACGCTCATCAAGGCCTTCCAGAAAGCAGGCTTGGGTGCCTGGGTGAAAAAGCCTATAGAACAGGACCAGTTTTCTCTCAACTCCTGAAGGGGGCGCAAGTGGGGTAGAGCAGAGATCTAAAAGACATGACTACAACCAGCCGTTGACACTTCTCTTGATGTGTGTGTGTGTGTGTGTGTGTGTGTGTGTGTGTGTGTGTGTGTGTGTGTGTGTGTGCGCGTGTGTGCGCGTGTGTGCGCGTGTGTGCGCGTGTGTGCGTGTGTGCGTGTGTGTGTATTTTTTCCCAGCCAAACCACAGCCCTTTAGTCCCAGTCACATTGCTCTCATCACTCATGATTCCTCGAATGTGTGACATGAATTTTCCTTTTTTAATTTGTAATGTATGTAGAACTAGTCTTGTCTTTTTTAAACAAATGTTTGTTTCAAAGTTAATGGCATTGGCCCACAGTGCATCGTAGGAAATACTGTCATTTATAACTGGAAAACAATGTCCTTTTGAGGTCGTGTGTTGTGTTTGTCATTTTATTCCCCTGAAGCTTTAAGTTGGAACAAATTTAGAACATATGCTCATGTTCAGACGCCTTGAATTGAGCACATGTTTGTAGGCAAAAGAAGAGACCAACTGTTCTTGTCCCTCCTAATCATCTGTTTTCAAGAAAAGACCACCACCTATATGAAGCATCCCCTCATTTTTGTTTTATTCTATAGATCTTAGATTTTTTTTTATTTCTGTAGTTCACCTGTGTTACATTCTCCATGTATTTTGTCAGGACACTTTTACAGTAGATTTAGAGAACAGTTCTTTAAACACATTTCATATTGTATTAATTTGACCTTGGATGGAAACTTGCATTTGGTCCTATGCAAGCTTGCAGAAGCAGGTGTTCACCGAAGCGTGTGTCTGGGAATATAAAATGATCTTGTTTTTGTTCCTGTGCATCGCCGAAGCTGAAGTGCATTGTTTTCATTAAACAGTGTGTCCTGGTGCTTTCCGTTCCAATAATGTCTCCAGTGCATGTTTGTATTGTGTGCTGTAGTGCACATCACACTGAAAAATTGCCCTTTTTTTGACTGGGCAAAATGTAGAAGACTTAAGAAGCTGCCTTCTTTTGACCATTTTAGAAGAGTCACCTCTGCATTTAGGTACTTTTGCAAAAGGATGTATTGACTTTTTTTAAGCTGCATGGAGAACACATTCACGTAGGGAGCTAGGTTTTGTAGCACCTCCCTTTTAGCTATGGCAAGGGTCCATCACCCTTACATTGACATTTGCATTGATCACTGCGAACCAGAGGACGGGAAATTCTAGTACACTCCTTTCTGATCCTCATTTGGGGAAGACTGTGTTTGTCAGTGGTGCACGTTTCTTGTTTAAAGCCATCACTCTGCATGGAAAGAGTGAATGCATTGCAGGGGCCACTTGGAACCCCCCTCACCCACTTTATCCTCATGGGTTACTGAGATTTCAGTGCCATCGTCTTTAGGCACAAACCATTTTATGTTGTTGAATTCTGCTGTATCCATGGGATTGAGGTCTGCAGTTCGTTTATTTTGACGCAAGACTTTTTTCAGCTCCTTTTAAGCTTTGAGCTCTCTTTGATTGACAGCCTGCAAAAGCGCAGCATGTTTGACTGATGTTAAAGGATGTTAAAGTTGTATTAATTGGGGGCATGTTTTCTGTAATGATCTTTTCTTTCTTTCTTTAGTGGGCGCTGAGTGTACAGGGCCCAAATGAAAAACGACTCCTCGCAGTGTGCGCTGAGTGAGAAGTCTATCTGAGGCACAGACTGCTCGATACGGTGCTTTTCTAAAGCGGCGGCTTCATCTGACAGAAGCAAAATACGGAAAACAGTGTCTTTCTATTAAAATACAATATCTCAGATTTGCAGTGCTGTTTGTAACCCGGTGGTGTGCATTTGATAGTTCAGTCTCTCAGATGACTTCTGGATCATGTTTCATGCAGCCCCCCGCCCCATCACTACTGAACTTATTTAATTCTCACACAAAGCAGTACAGAGACGGTGTTTAAACGTTTCTGTGAGCCCGTCTGGGTGAGTGTGTGTATGTGTGTGTGTGTGTGTGTGTGTGTGTGTGTGTGTGTGTGTGTGTGTGTGTGTGTGTGTGTGTGTG
>JBBJLR010000002.1:19692480-19705767 GCA_037577145.1 Brachypetersius gabonensis | reverse complement strand
TGTGTGTGTGTGTGTGTGTGTGTGTGTGTGTGTGTGTGTGTGTGTGTGTGTGTGTGTGTGTGTGTGTGTGTACACATGCACCTGCTGCTGAGCCCAACCGGCACTCTGTTGAGATGTCATGGCAACAGGACTTGGAGATTGCTGTTAAATCTTCACCAAAGATGATGTCATTTTTTTTGGCTGTTTTCTTTCAAGGTGAACAAAATGGAGACTTTATTTTTTTGAAGAAAAAAAAAGCAAGTTATTAGTGCAAAGATTGTTGGGCGTATTACAACTTGTCATCATTGTTTTTGTAAATTCATTTACTAATATATTTTTAATTAGTACAAAAGAATCTGTGTTTTGCGGTGATACCTGAACAGCTCCTTCTCTGTGTTTCTGTACCTGTTCATTTACGTCTGTAAATATTGTGAACCTCTCTGTTGTTGCCATGGACACCCTGCATATATTACTGGTATTTTTGAACATGTACTTCACATGACACACGATTCCACGTTCGCTGAAAAAGAAAAACTATGAGAAAACAAAGAATTGTTCCCGTAACACAGGTTCCTTTACTTCAGACAATGTTAGAGTTTTGTTCCCGAATAGCTTTTTTGTTTGTTTTTTGGTCTCAGCCCCAGAGTCTCTATCTGATGAAATGCAGCTCTCCTGACACACACACAGAGAGAGAGGGAGGGTGTTTTCTGCTGTTTCATGCGTGTGAAGGTGAGCTGCTTGCCTGTGGTGGGTCAGCTGTGTTGGAGGGACCAGGCCAGCACCTTTTTGGTGGCCATTCACTTGGCCCAACTTTTCTCAAATGAACACCATTCCTTCCTGAACTTGGTAAACATTTAAAAAAGTATTAAAAATGTCAGTGTAGCTAGTTTAACTGTAATATTTCGAGACCCTTTCAAGTTTAAAGTCTGCAGACAGAGTGACATGGGGTGTTTTTTATTTCTTGAGCCACCTATCATCGTTTTCCCGTCTGTGTGTGTCCGACCGTCAGAGCTATTCTTCAGATGCCTGCTTCTACTGTTCTTTACCAACTGCCCAAGATGTCAATGGATGATGTCATGAATACAACACCCACTCCCTACCAAGATGGACCTTTTATTTTTTATTATTCCTGAACTGGACCGTGTCTCAGTCAAGTCCTAACTTCTGACCTGTGACCCAGTGCTGTGGTCCTGGCCAGCTCTGTTCTGAGCGTGTTGTGATTCGGTGACTGTACAGTGGGGCACGGTTGTGCGGGAGCCCTGTGCAGCCCGCTCAGCTCCGCCCCGCCCTGCCCCCTCCTGCGTGTCCTCTGTAATATCCATACACGGGCCACCTGCATGAGCTCCTCCACTGAAGCTGCACCCAGCATGATGACTATAAACGGACTTGTATGTAGAAAAATAAAACCTAGATCTATATATAAATGAACAAAAAAATAAAAAAGATCTTAGTTTACCTTTGTATACGAGTGTATTTTTTGTGTTCCACTGCATTAATCTTGTGTGTGTGTGTGTGTGTGTGTGTGTGTGTGTGTGAGAGAGAGCGAGAGAGAGAGAGAGAGGAGGGTCTTCAGAGTGAAGTTTGCTTTCTGTTGGTTTTTTAAAGGATCTTTGGCCTGAGACCCACTATTGGCCCAACGTTTGAGTTTACTTGCAGGTGACTTCATAAGACTCGTCTGCTGTTATCTTGTCTTTGGGTGGGGAAAAAATAAACATATATGGTAAAAAAAAAAAAGTGTCACCAAGGACAAGTTTTGACATAGGAAAATTCAGTTACTTACTTATAGATGTTTGAAAAATACATTTGAGAGTGCAAAGAGTGCAAATGTTCTACAGCAATGTGAGGGTTTTGTTGTGTGGGCATAAAGGGTTTTCATACATGCATCCCATTCACAGAAATGGTTCTCTAAAAGAAATGGTTCACTATTCACCACCAAGTGAATGCTTTGGGATGTTTTGGAGCCACGTCCACAAAACTGCCCCACTGAATATTACTCTCAAAAAGACCTTCACATAATATAAAGGTTAGAGGATTCCTCTATGGAACTGTGCAAACAACCCCTCTGGCACCTTTAATGTTTTAGAGTGTAGCATTTGATCTTGGAAGCACTGTAGAATTCAGATTGATTGGTAACAATTATAGTTTAAATATTCTGTGCGAATATGACTACATGAACCTGTGTGATCCTTACCTGTCACTGAGATTTGTTAAGACTTTGAGCAGAGGGCTGCAATTCTTCTTTACCATCTAGTGTTCCACTGGTTACCTCTAGTTTCAACTTTAGCGTTCAGTCATCTCTCAAGCCACTTTAACCTGTAGTAGCTGAAGACTTGTCTTGGTTTGATCACTATTAAAGGGGAACTATTGTGAAAAACTCACTTTAGTTATAATAGGTCTATAGGCTATACAAAACATGCTCATTAAGTTCTTTTTACAAAATCACTCTCACATAAAAATATATCACCAGCTTGATTCTTCACAGTTTTGGTTCCTTTCCAAATGCCCCGTTTGGACGGATGGCCTAGTGTGGCATCCCTCTATGCCAATTTGCACCCACTAGCCTGTTGCTTGTCACCTGTTTCTGTAGCCATCTTGGGTCTTTGCAGCTCCCAAATTTAAAAGCTGAAAAATAATTATCTTTGCGGATGGACACACCTGTGTGTGTGAGTGAGCTTGTGTTGATAAGGTTCCTTTATGTAAATGTTTAAGAGTGTGTGGGGGGAACCTTAGCTTAGGTCATGAAGCAGACATGGAGGAGACCACCCAGGGCACGGGAGTCCCAAGAGAACCACCACAGGGACAATTGCGCCCATGCTCCGCTGCACCTCAACACCAGATTAGTTGAAGATCCACCGTTTTGTCTGCTAATTTTACAAGCACGGCTCGTTTTGAAAGGGACCAAAACTGTGAAGAATAAAACTAGTGATATATCTTTATTTGAGAGTTATTTTGTGCAAACCTGTTTTTTTTAAGTGAGTTTTGCATAATAGGTCTCCTTTAACATTTTATCTATGAGTCTTTCAAGGCTCCAGTACAGCAGCATCTCCATGTTAAATATAGTAATGTATAATTCAAAAATCAACACTTTTTCTTTTTGCCTGAACAGAAAGACTCATTTTAAAGGCTTGGGACTGTTTGTAAACATCATTTGTAAACATAAGGTTTTTCTCCACAATATTTACATAATTTGTACGCAGTCAACGAAGTAGCGGCACAGTGCTCATATCAATAATAAATCAATTCTCCATAGTATGCAGAGGCTGGGAGGCCTGTTGCACTTGGGAGGACTGTTTGTATTGGGGATCCATAATTTAAAAAGCCTCACCAAGGGAGAGAAGGGTAGTAGAGCTTCTAGCCACTCTGACTTATTCAGCACTAAAGACAGAATTATTCACTTCGTTCTCCAGCGGAGGCAGGGAGTCAGGCTCTGACTGACAAGATTTAAGGCAAAACCACATACCTCTTCCACATCATCTTTGTGTTTGTATTTTGGAGAGGCATGGCTTGCCAAAAGTGCATAGAATAATTAAGCTTATAAATTACTGCTATTGTTACTTATCCTTATCAGTTGGAAAAGATGTTAGAGGAGAGTCTGGAAATCTGGGATTATGTAGTGTTGGCGAGGTTTCTTTTGGTGATCCTACTTAGCCCAACACAAATCTGATCTCAGTGTCTGAAACTGAACATAGATTTTCAGCCTATTTAGAGGCACTGTTCAATTTGCTACTTTTTACTGTTAGAAATGTGTATGCATACACGAATATTAATAACCGTAACACTGAAACCACTCAACCACGACATTGATTATCTCGTTACAGTGACACTAGGGGTGGAACATATCAGGCAGTCAGTTCTCAAAGATGTATTGGGAAAAATGGGCAAGCCTGAGTATTTGAGCAACTTGGATTAGTGACAAATTGTGATATCTTGACCACCAGGTCAGAACATCTCCAAAACAGCAGGACTTGTGGGGTATGCAGTAGTTAAAGCCTGTTCCAAGGACAACCAGTGAACCAATGACAGGGTGATGGGACACATGGAGTACAAGCCTTGATGAGTCGCAGCTGTTTTGGTCACACAGTGAAATGCACACTACCAGGTGATTTAATGTGATGGCTGGCCGGTGTATGTCACAGTCACTAGTCGTTATAGTTCCTGACCTTTTCACTGTGTTCGATTTAGTTCTTGATTAGTTCTGCCCTCTGCCCTTCTTGCCCTTCATCATTGGTCAGTTGATCACAAGACCACTGTTGATTGAATATTCTTAATTTACAGACTATTTTCAGTTTATACAATGACTCTTTTCCACCTGCTTTTTCAAAAATAATTTTAGAATGTAATATCTTTTTGAGTTTACTATCTTGTGTTATTAAAATAAATTTTAAGACTACGTAAGCCATTTACGAATTTACCAGAATCCTGAATATGTTCTTAGTTGCTACTTTAAAGGTTGCCAGAAGTATTCTATGGAATGAGGTGGAGGCCATTTTGTTGTTGATGCTAATGAAGCTGGCCGGTCATTATTCTGCTCCCTGCTGTATCTCCAGAGCAGTGGCCCTGTGCCTCCCCTCAGCGAGCAGCTTAATGGAGCTGGAGCAGTGCGTTCATGCACTTCACTCCTCAGCAGATGGTGGAAGAGAAGGAAACCTCCATCAGCTCCAAAAGCCACACTGTTGCCCCTCCCTAACTCACTACTGCAGCCCAGGGCTTCCCTACCATCGCACAGCACTGCCAGAAAAGGTACTTTCCAGGTTCATTCTATTCCTTTGAGATGCAAACTATGTAAATGTACTTTCAACGATACAACATGATCCTTAAGGTTCCAATGTGTACCTTAAATGGGTTTTAGTATGTTGCTCCATGCCTTAAGGATAAGATTTGACTAAAAGAAAGTGGGAAGAAAGCTCAGAACTCTGAGAAAACAGTGTTAAAACCAAAGAGGATATAGTATCAATTATTTCAGAAGTAATTTGTCTGCAGAAACACTAATCTGCCGTGAGTTCCCAAGCTGGCTGTATTTTTCCCTTTGTAACACAATCAATTATGTTTATACAGACTCTCTAATTTAATTGATTTGGTGCAGTTATTTCTGTTTTTTTTATTTTGAAAGCAGTTACTGGGCAAGTTGTCAGTAGTGAGTACACATGAATGCATACAGGTTGGTTAGCAACTATCATTGTTACATTTTTTCACAGGAGTGCACATGGATGTGCTTTTGAGGATAACAGGCCTGGAGTCAAGACTTGGTCCATGGAATCAATCCGAAAGCATGTAACTGTAAGAGAACATGAAACAATTACCGTTTCCTAACTGAAGGTGCAGAAAACCTACCCTTTTTTTATCCAAAGCGACTTCCATTCCCTAACTACAGGGGCAGTCTCCCTGGAGCAACTTGGGGTTAAGGGTCTTGTTCAGGGACCCAGTGGTGGTGCTGAAGGTAGGATTCGAACCCATGACCTAGATGCAAGTATCCTACCCACTACGCCGCCACCACCCCTAAGTTTTTATATGTTTACTCATATACATTCACTGGTACAGAGGACATATCTGTAGAACATACTCTCCTCAACAGGACTCCAGTTACTGTTCTTAAATTGATGTCAGTGAATTGATGTCTAAAGCATCCCAGCTGGCACTGACATGCTAAACTGAGACTAAACTAGGCTGTATTGTACTGGGAATTCAAAACCTAGAATATGCCTCTTTCTCTCATATATTTTTAAACTTCTTTCTCTTTTGTCCTTTGTTGTATGTGCATGTGTGGTGGGGGGTGGTACGTGCTCACTACTGTAAATGTCTTTGCCCTCACCTTCCCTCAGGATGGAAACGTGGTGCAGTGGTCTTGAGTCTCTGAGCTGGGCATTCTCAGTCCCTTCCCTCATCCATCATGGTCTGCCTGCCTCCCAGTTCCTCACTGTGCTGACTCAGGAGTGCTAAATACCACTGTGAGTGGGGGACTGGCCTGTTCCTGCCCACGGCCTGAAGAGGAGAGAACACTGGCCTCTGCTGCCCTCAAAGGACAGGTAAGCGCTGAGTGTAGGTTCCAGTGATGAGCTCCTGACTTCTGTTCCTCTACTTCTGTTTGTGTCAGCAGACAAGGCCAGGCTGATAAGGCCCTGAGGGTCAGAGGCAAGAGGATCACTCTGTTACTTTTGATGTTTCTTTCATTGCCCGCTTTGGATTAAAGCCGTCCTTGTGTGACATGCTATACAGGGTAGCACTATACAGTGCTATACAGTATTCTATATAGTAGTTCCAAGTGCATCTTATGTCTTTACTTTCAAGACAAATCCTCACAAACAGAGCAGGCAAAATTCTTTTGGATTGTTCGGAAATGTGCTCAAAATGATTTGAGAAATCAAAATTTCCACAGTGGTCCTCATAACCTTTTAGAATTTAACATGTACAGTCAGTTTTTGGCACACAGACACACATATCAGACTATCTGTAAGCAGAACAAACAAGAATTGCAGTTGGAGATACTGCTAAAACAGTTGCATATCATTGAAGGAAACATAAAAATTGTCCAAAAAAGTTGAGAAGAAAGACATTTTAAAATAAAAAATGAACCCAAAACATGCACCTAAATATTAAATACAATTTACAGACTTCAAGAGTTTATGGAGGATTTTGCACTAGCGAGTCCATCAAAGTGTCTCTCGTAAGCTTGGAGAGCTGAAGATGGTTTGCCAAGATGAACGGACCCAAACTAAACCATAATGATGCAGAAAGCGAATTACTTCTTACTTTACACAATTTGAAGATTTAATTGCCAACAGCAGCAAGGTTATTAATTTGTGCTGTCTGATTACTTTCATGTTTTAAATATATTCTTGTTTGTAAGCATATCCTTTCTCAAACACACGCTTTTTTTGAAACATATCCTTTTTCTTTTAATGAATATATGAAACATATCATTGTCCTTTCTAATATATAAGTACAAATAAAATTACTTTCTCTAACTAGAGATAAAGAATAAATTGGCAACAACTGTGTGCTCATCTGAGAAGATCCCAGGAAGGGAATGGACATTGAAATATGGTGTAAAGATGTGGAAGAAAATTTACTGCCACAGGTCATTTACGCCTATTTTATTCTGCCGGGCACAAGTGTGAAACATCATCTCTCTCTTGAGAGAGAGTGGCAGTGATGCCAACTAGTCTCTCCCAGTCTGGACCCTCTTTCTCTCTTTTCTGCTCTTCCTGCTCTTTTCTTTGACAGACTGGAGAGGTCTCGCCGCTTTTTTCAGACATCAGTAACAGACCTGGGATGCGCACAGCATGCAGTGACATTTTTGTCAGTGTTTTTTGTAACTGGCTCAAGCTTTGGAAATAGAAGCCTTCTACCTGTCCTGAAATGAGCAGCACTTCTTCTTTTGGACTGTGCTCTTTTCACGTGTCCAGCTTTTGTCATTTCCCTTTTCATTTTTGGACTTTCAGTTATTGATGCAACAAAACCCTTTAACTCATTTACATCAAGAACAGTTAATACCATAAGAAAAATACTATAGAACCTATTCTGATTGAAGTGATATGATGTTGTACAGTATATGGACAAAAATATTATTGAATTGAGGTGTCCCCTGCAATGGCCATGTGTCTCAATATTTTGTTAGTAAAGTTTATATGTTAAAGTTTATATCCATTTGAGTAGCCAGTTCCATTAACACCAGGAATCCCTGCCAGAATTGCAAGGACACCCACGAGAACACAGCTGAGGGACGACTAAACATATTTGGTTCCCTGGATCAGCAATAACCAACCCAAATATTTTCATTGTTTGTCATTTTTAGTTTTCACTGTAGATAAGTTATGTATGTGTATGTATTTAGATAACTTACATCTAGAAAATGTGATGTTTGGGTTTCTGCACCGGTGAATGCAGCACAGCTTTGCCAGGTGCTAAGACTGGTTAACTGCTATTTCTGCATTATCTGTTTATATAGTATGGCATGAAAGTAATAAATGTTATAAGTTAAACTGAAGTTCTCATTCGGAGAATGGGATTTGGAGCTGAAACCCTTCAATAATGTATTGAAATTTCATCAAATGTTCAATTGTTAATGATTGTCCAAGTTGAAAATGACTTTGAAATTTGGCTCTTTTCTTTTTCCTTTGCCACTTCACTGACTGACAGTTTAATGCCAGAGATCATTCACACGGTTGTGCCATCTCCTGGGCTATAGATGCTGTCACAACCGGGACACAACTGTCACTTTGCTGTCACCTAAAACAGCAACCCATTATATATCACAGAAAATCATGGGAAGTTGGCAGCAGATAATTGCAATAGCAAAAAAAACAAAAAATAAGGTCTGTGCTTTGCAAGTCGATGTAATGCAAAAAGTATTGAGATGCCTGTACACCAAAAGGGACTTGACACTATATTTAAGCAGACTGTGATTATATTTAAGCAGACTGTGTCTCCACAGAATCTCCAAAGAAAAACTTTGGCAAAAGAATGAAACACTCAGCTGCACGTGAGTCTAAAGCACCTGTCCTCAATGCAACTCAGGTATCGAGAATACCTGAATTAATCATTAATCATCAATATCTGACCTGACTAATGCTCTTATGACTGAATGCTATCAAATTCTCACAGCAATGTTTTAATATGTAGTGAAAAGCCTTCCAAGAGGACTAGAGGCTATTTGCAAAGAGTTGTGTCCATAAACCTTTGGATGCACATGTCAAAATTTGATTATGATGTATAAAATGTAGCTTGGGATTCTAAAATCAATCTCGTTTTTAATTTGGCTTCATTATTCAGTGTCACTTTTGTATACATTTAGTTTTTAGTAAAATAGAAGTGAATGCACATTTATTACTTTCCTCTTTATTGCTTTTCTTCACCTTTCTAGGATTGTAGTGCTCATCACTTTTCTAATCATCACAACTATGGATTTTCTCTGCAAAGAGAGCAATATCTTCTACTTTATTAATGTTTTGTGCCCTGTGAGGGCCACCCAGTCCACCTGAAGAGTCATCATATTCCTATCTAGGGATCCAAAATCACACTCCTATTCAAAGTTTCACTTGAACTCACCTGTCCGGCACACGCATAAAATGAAGTGGCGAGTGGGCACCAGCAGCCCTAAAAGAAATCATAAATCATGAAAGTCCATGTCCCGGGGACAATGGGATCCGCGCTCATTCAAGGCTCCGATTTCCATTTCAATTTTCTGCTCAGTGGAGTTGATGTATGTGGCGAATCGTGCGGCAGACCCACCGCAGAGGCTGCTCCCTCTCCACGCTATTTATTAGCGTGGAATCCCGGTGACCTTGGCTCTGCGTCCTACGCTGATGCCACACCTGCCGGCTCTCTCGACAAAGAGGAGCCACACAAAATCAAACAAGCTAGGAAGCCAAGCATACTACATCAGCCTGAGAGCATCACCCTCAGCTAATTCAGCACACAGCAAAGACACTTTAATCCGCCAACCTGTCACCTGTGCCTAATTCATTAATCACAGTACTGATTTCAAACAATAGACAGGAATTTAAAAAAGCTTGTCTCAATCCGATTCTTTCTTTGCCTTATTGTTTTAAATAAATAAAGCAATAATACCATTGGATTTGTTAAGAATGTTCTTTGGAGTACATTTGGAATACAACTCACTTTAGTTGTTTGCAGTGTTCTGTAATTTGGCCCCACTTTCCGTGCCTCTATCAGAAGGGCTGGTTCAGTAAAGATGTTTTGTGCTTTTGGACCCTCAACTAAGCATTGGAGACAATTCCCTGTATGTTCCTTTTGACAAGGGCAAAGGCATGCAATAACATTTTTGGTATTCATCACAGCTGGTAGGGGCCTTAGCACCATGCATGCTTCTGCTTATGCCTCAAATGCTAAAGTGACCTCTCCAAAAGGAGAGCATTGTATTATGGTTAGCATATTGGATTAATTCAGCAAATAGTAGGCTTATCCAGCATATGTGTGCTAGGACGTGCACTGACTAGTCAGCTAATTAATGCGCCATTGTGAGTGGCACTTTATTAGAACAGTGACTAAAAAACTGTAAAAACTGCCGTGTCCTTGCAGGAGTAGAGAACAGTATGCAAAGTACTTTATGTGCCCAAAAATACGACACGAGAAGCTGTTTTATATCTGACATCCAAATAGACAAAACATAAGCCGTTGTTTCAGCGAGACAAGTCCTCAACATCAGGAAACACTCATGGAATAAAGTGCACCAGTTGACAAGCATCTAAGGATGTGTCCAGTTTTAAAAACTGACTACTGTGGCATGAATACAGAGACATAAAACTAGTTACAGAGTGGTTAAAGCTCAGCAAGATTCTGATGTGTGGTGTAGCATGTATGTCTATGTGCAGAGACTTTGTTGTGTATGAGGAACGCAACAAAAATCTTTTGTAGTGCATATCTACCTCAAAATACAACATCTGCCAGTAGTCGCTTGTAGTCGCTCAAGCAACCACATCATTTCCACTAGTGTCTTTTTTTTTTACCATTTCATCACAAGTCACAATTGACTAATTGACCAGTTTGGTCTACAAGTAGAATGAAACAATCCCTAATGTGTCCTGCCTCTTTTATTTCAAATGCTCTTTCCTTTTTTTGAACTTAGTTCTGAGCAGATCACTCTATTATAATTACAATAGAAGGAGGGAAGAAAGGGAGGTGAGAGGTGTAAAGTGAGACATTGTCAAAGAAATGAACAACATTTATCTTAGGGCTCAGGCTTTCCTGGGCGCCAAACAGTTTTGATAGGGATTTCTTTGACGATGACAGAATAATTAAAAAAATAAATTATTTCTCTATTCACGAGGAAGTGTGCGAGGGAAGAATGAGAGTGAATTTGCATTTTGACCTTCCTGATTCAATGGCACATCTGCCCTTCTTCTTTCAGGCCACGGCGTCTGAGTCTGAGAAAGAGACAGCGTCGGAACGCTGGAGACGGTGTGGTGAGAAAAGACTGCAGAGAGAAAAAGATTAACAACATATTACCAATTCAGCTCCTCATTGCAAACAGTTTCCGCCAAGCGGGGGGATATTTGAATATCTAAATTGTCTGAGCGGGGCTGGAATGGCAGCTAATGGGCCTGTGTCCTTGTCAAAGATCTCTCAGCGCAAAAAAGAAAGCCTGACTCTAAAATGAGTGGCTGACACAGCGGCGCCTCAGGTTATTTTTTTTTCCGCCGCTTTCTATCTACAGGTAAGAAATGCCACATTTCGTGCACTCAGACACATTAGCTTGCCATTTTGACATTCAAGCTGCCTTTATAAACAGGGCCTCCTTTCAGATGCTGGTGATGGCAGGGTCTGGCAGTTGACTCAGAGTCAAATATAATCACAGGGAATTTGTCAGTCAAGAAAACTGCATTTTGTTTTTGAAGAAACAGCAAAAAAGGGCAAAAAAGTAGTCCTCATATAGACAATGTAGTGTGCATTTTTCCCAAGATGTCATTTCATTCCATGATTAATAGGCACTGCTTTGCATAAAGTCAGCCTTGTGTAACAGTACAGCTCTTAAACTATTTTACCCAATTATATGCAACACCCTGTTCCTTCTCGCTGTCCTTCAGAGTTCCTTCACCGAATAAAAAAAAGGAAAAGATTGATCGGAGGGAACTGTTAAATGTGAGTTATAGTCTGTTGCAGCACTGATATTCAGAACTATTGCAGGGACACAAAATCGCTCAGTACAACCAGAACAAATGATAAATGTGTAATACACTCTAAACACAGTGCGATGTGCCCTTCAGTGATAAAGAATGTATGTTCATGTCACCAGGACATGAAAACGTCCCTGGCTTTGAGTCGGAATGATTGAATCCACTTCTTGTGTGTGTGTGTGTGTGTGTGTTTGAGTGTGTGCATGTCTTTCTAACAGATTGAGTTCTAGTGAATATGAAAATATGGCTTTCGCCTTGCTTCTGATTCAATCTAAGGCTGTTTCTGAGGACTGCATGTTCACTAGAGGCCTTTCTCTGTGCTGTGCCTGTTTGTCTCTCTGGTTAAAAGCACACATGCCTCACGGAACGGAGAAGTGCTGTGCTCTAAAGCGGAGCAGGAGAGAGCTTCTCTGAAAATATACATTAAGGAAACACTTGGACCGGGCATCTTTTATTCACAGATTTTCTCTGACAATTTAATGTCCTATTTGCCATCTCGTTCAAATTGAATTTGAAATGAATACTGCAAAACACATTCCTCTAGGACCCATTTGCTGATCAACATGATTTGTGTTTTTCAGAGCACACTGTTGAAGTTGCTCCAGAGAGCAAATACCAATCCCATCTGTCCCCTCGTTCAAATTCAGGACCAGTAATCAGTATGTAATCTACTGTGTACTTTCTGTTTCATGCACATCTGTGAAGACTTTAATTAAAGTTGTATAAATGCAAATGCATTCAGTTTTGAATGTAGTCTAATGTTTTGTTATTGCACAAGATAAAAAAAACTCGGCACAATATGACTTATTGTAAGTGATAAAATGTATGTGGGTAGCCTTTTATTAGACAACAGAGCCTGTTTTGCAGATCACCTTAGCAGAAGGAATGCAGGTCAACTTGTATTGAAACAAGAAATCATTGTGAATGTTGAGGTATCTGGTCAAAGTTAAATCAGCTTCAATGTTAATTGTTTGTTTTATTGATCACAGTGTGTTACACTATGTGCCAAATCGCATCCAGAAGTCTGAACAGTCTCAACAAAGCTTAATAAAGCTTGAGTGGATTGGGTTTTGGGTATGTACTGTATTTACTAAAAAGGTTTTGGCAAATATTGACTATTGAACTCCAGTTCAAACTGAAGGAGCACAATCTGGACTCCAAAATAAATAAATTCATTTATTTTGCATGTGTGTGTGAAGTCAAAATGTGTCCAGGCTTTAGCCTACAGAGTAGTAGCCTAGGGGGTAAAACACATTCCTGTGAACTCAATGACCACAATGTTGTAGGTTCAACCCCCACTTTCTACCGTTGTGTCCTTGAACAAGATACTTAACCCTCACCTGCTCCAGGGGGGCTGTCCCTGTAAATAATGATTGTAAATCGCTTTGGATAAGGAGGTCTGTCAAATGCCACTTTACCTATCCTGTCTTTTTATGACAAAATATGTTATCATAAATGATTAATAAAGACTGCATAATAATTGTTGGAATTTTGTCTCCCAGCAGCAAGCCGTCTCACACCTTTTCCTCTCAAGATTCAAGATCCTTTGTTCGTCACATGCATAGTCATACAAGTACAACACGCAGTGAAATGTATCATGAACCGCTCCTTACTGGCTGTGCAAACATTATAAACTATAAGAAAATTTTAAATTAAAATATCTGGAAATTTAAAA
>JBBJLR010000002.1:19661776-19681384 GCA_037577145.1 Brachypetersius gabonensis | reverse complement strand
GAGCCTCGAAATTATTCATACCCCAGGCAAATTTTCACTTAAAGTTGATTTTATTCAACCAGCAAGACATATTTAGAGGGGAAATAACATAGGTGTATGCAATAATTTCGAGGCTCACTGTATGATTTTATAATAATATAGATGTCCATTATATTATGTTCATTTTTAACTTTAATGATCCTATCCTGTAACCCTCTCTATCTCTGATCACTATAATCAGGCCTGCAGTTGTTAGCTGTTGCCATGGAGATTTGTCGCCCTTGACAACCACGCATGTTC
Organism: Brachypetersius gabonensis; assembly: GCA_037577145.1. Classification (NCBI taxonomy): domain Eukaryota; kingdom Metazoa; phylum Chordata; class Actinopteri; order Characiformes; family Alestidae; genus Brachypetersius; species Brachypetersius gabonensis. The sequence continues at coordinate 19,681,105 of JBBJLR010000002.1, read as the reverse complement.
TGCGCCTGCGCACAACAAGGAAGCGGGGCATTGTGGGATCGAATGCTATCGACACAGCAGCAGGCATAGCAGATCAGAGGCTGTAAATTCCTCGAGTTTGGGCTGTTTTTGCGCTATAAATTGCTCAGACACCGCTGAAGAGTGCCTTGGTGTCGAAGAGAGGACCATGAACACCTCCGTGGCCAAAAAGACCCAGGAAAGTTTGGGTAAAGTGATAAGGAAGCCCCCTCTGACTGAGAAACTGCTCAGCAAGCCCCCGTTCAGATACCTGCACGACATCTTCAGCGAGGTGAGAGACGAGGACAACTCATACACCTGTTTATCGATTAAATTAAGAGTCTTAAGCGTTAGGTTTAGTCGATTTCGCTTCATAAATTGAAGGGCGAGTGTCTTAGCTAGTGTTAAACGTTGTTGTTCAGGTGTACAGCTGCAGAACTAAGTCAGCTAACGCTTAGCACCTCTACTAAGCTCTCCAGAGCTCCGAGGGACCAGCTGTAGATCAGGATTAGAGAACCCAGGTGATGTTAAGTGCCTGTATTCAAACTAACGTCGAGTCAAGTTTTGAACGAAACTGCCTTTCTTACAGTCCCAGGTGCACTAAACAATCTCACACATACAACATTTGTACATGAAGTACCACAGTGATACAAAAAATGTGCAGCAGACAGTTAGGGAGGAACAAGGGTTCAACAAGAGTGCAACAGACAAAGCAATGATACAAAGATAGTGCAACGTACATTTTGGGTGAGGAAACAAGGTACAACATTGATATTATTATTTTTTTATTTAAAGGTGTATTTTAAGGCACTCATGGACACCTTACAGACAAGTAAAACTGATAAAATTGGGAAGAAAAATAGCAAAAGAAGATAAAATAAGTTCTAAACATAGTAAATAAAATAATGTAGCATATATTAAATCACAAGCTTGTAAGACATATGAGTGCAGTCTGGGCACAAGCTCAAAGAGAGTAAGCAGGTTTGAAGAGGTGAGTTTTAAGACATGATTTGAAAGTTGGAAGAGAGTCAGTGCTGTGGATTTATTGAGAAAGGGAGACAGGGGCAGTATTGCTAAAGGATCTAGATCCCATGGTGGACAAACAAGCGAAAGGTGTAGCGAGTAGATTGGAAGATGAAGAAATGGGAGTACGGGAGGATGTGTTGATGTTTAAGAGGTCAGAAAGGTATGGGTACCAAGTCATGAAGAGCTTTGAAGGTTAAAAGCAAAATCTTAAAATCAGCTTGATTTTTAACAGGTATGAGAAAATAGTGCAGCAGACATTTAAAGAAGAAACATAAGATGCAACAATGATACAAAATAGTGCAACAGACATTTGGGGAGTGAAATAGGTACAAAAATGATGTAACCCATATTTTGGGAAGGAAAAAGGCGCAACAATTATACAAAAATACTGCAACAGATATTTCAAGAGGGAAAAAGGTACAACGTTGTTACAAAAATACTGCAACAGCTAGCTAGCTTGGTCATGTTAACTAACAACACTAGTGCATTTAGTGTAAGTTGGCATTATGTAGTTACTCGTGGAGTGAACTTTTACATTGGTAAGGTTTTTTTTTTTTTATTTAATGTGGAGAAGGTGAATCACTCTGCTCTGTTCTGTTAGAGCCTCTCTGTTGCCAGGCACCTCCCTCAGCTTTGGTTATGCAAACAAACCACTAGGCCTCACACATGCATGGATGGTATGTCCATCCACATTCAAACAGGTAGAACGATCTTTGATCCAATGACCAGAAGACAGTCGCAGCTGGTCATCTGGTGGTTAGGAAGTTGCCCCTGTGATCAGAAGGTTGAGAAAGAATTTCAAACTCTTCACACTGTGTGCTGTGCTGTGTCCATGTTCACTTTACTTACTTTAATGTATTTACAAAACACGTTACATCACAGTATCAATTCTTTTGCTATACTGTGGTAAGTTGTTTGTACCCGATGCCTCATCTACATGAAAGCTTGACATCCTTTGCATTAGATGTTGGAACTTTACTGTGGGAGGTAATGATTGCAGGTACTGATTTTGGATCACAAACTCCACTCCAACTCATCCCAAAGGTGTCCGATTTTGCTTCATCAGAATTCTATTGCTTCCCAGCCCAGGGCTGTGTAACCCTCTAGCCGATGTTTGGCCCTGGGCATGGTGACCTTATGTTTGGCTGTCCCCAAGCACTGCAGGCCACTGTAAAGTATTTTCTTGGTATGAGATGTGTGCATAATATTGCAATGAGTGCACCATAGGTAGATATATTTGCAAATTAGAAGAGTTGTCTGTATATTTAGGGTGCTGTGGTGGGCAATGCAGCAAAAATCTTAACTGCAAAATGTGATTCATCATCTCTTGTGAAAATTTCTTGACATAATTTTATATGACATTTGGAACAGGTAAAACAGCCCGGTTGAGCCATACTTTAAAAACTGTCAAAAACAAATTGTTTTATTCAACATTTCTGACACACTGTGCTACACTTTGTAAAGGTAAAAAATGTAGTCAAGATAATTCTTTTCTGTAATGAAATGTGCTGTAGATCAGTGTAGTGACCTGATGATGCTGGGTTATGGTCAAAAAAGCATTTTGACATCTTGCAGTATAATTAATTGCAATGATAATTAATGATAATATTGTCATATTGCCTAGCTCTGTATTAAACCTCTGTTCCTTAAGTACGAGGCCAGCAGAAGGCAAACCAGTACATAAGACTGAGACAGTTTGTTCAGTGACTCTTTCTCCTTGGATTCAGACGCAGATCTGGATATTACAAGCTCAGCCAAGATTAGCCATGTTGGCACAAAACATATTGGAGGATGGTTAGGTTACACAGAGCTAGATTGCTGTCATTGGTTAAAATATCTTTGGAGAGGTCATCAAGTCATTTCACTAAGCCAATGCCACATGAGAAGCATTCATTATTGTTGAAGGTTTTGGCTCTCCAGAGTACTACTTACCTCTTTTTTAAGCATTGTGTGTGTGTCCTGAATTTTTTTTTTGCTCTATGCCTTTTTCATTCTGAGCTCAAGCTCAGCTTTCAGCTGTGGTTAAATGCATTATTAATGCAGGCCTTCACTGTCATGCTAGGCTCCATTGGGCTGATTATTTGTGTATTTGTTTCTTGCTTCAGTTCAAACATGTGAGCTGAATTACCCTTGGAATTACATGTGAGAGGAATTACATTTTAAATGGTTTTAAATTAAATTGACTATTAATGTTTTCTTCTGTTTAGGTCATTCGCACCACAGGTTTCATGAAGGGCCTTTATGGAGAGGCAGAGCTGAAGTCAGAAAATGTAAAGGTGAGTCTTTCTAAACTGCTCTGCACAAAACTCGACTCCTCAGCGTTATGTGCAGTGCTGTAGCTCAGGATGGTTAAAATATGATGTGATTTCAGATAATAGCATGTGTCCAATTGCTGTTTCCCACAGTGGTCAATATTTCTACAAGATGATTTTTTTTCCTCCCCTGTCGTGTCCTGTAGCTTAGCAAGATATGAGCAAAATATTAAGTGTAAACACAATATTATACTGTCCAAATCATGTGTTCATGTGAAGGACAGTTTTGTGAATTCTTGATTGGATCTTTCGCATTCAGGCATTGCAGCCTGCACTGCAACTGCAGCATCTTTATGTTCTATTCAAGTTGATAAGGTGCCCAAGTGTAACTTGAGACTTTCTCAGTTTAATGAGCATGCCAAGGGTTGATGACTCAATCAGGTAGGACGTGTTAAAAGCCAGTTTCCAGGTTTGCAAGCTGAATGCCACTAACTAGCAAAACACAGATCACTATCACTGTGACCTGTAAGGGAAGTACCAGCTCTCAGTAACTCTCTGAGGGAACTGGAAAAAAAGATTGCTAAAGGGAGATAAAGGGCTGGCGACATGGACTAAAACGTTCACACCTGATCCCTTTCCAGACAACTGTAGAGTGTAGAAGTAGCCAAGTACTTTGATGCTACAGCATACATAATGGATGCTCTCGCTCTCTCTATACCCACATGAGTCTGAAGAGCTTCTGTCTGAGAGTGAACTGGCCAGGTTTCAATGAAAGGGTGCTTTGATAATACTTGACAGACCTAAAAAGGTGATTTCGCTTTAGATACTTACCTATGATGAAATGTCAAACCAAATCAAATGCTATTGAACTATGAGCTCTAACACATATGGTAAGAAATAATTATGATTAATATTGCTCATTGTCTGTGTAGCTGGAAACTCATTACCAATTGGCTGAATTATATTTGGCTCATTATGAGAGCATGGACAATGTCACAGCATTATAATCCATCCAGCATTTCAATTAAACTCAGAATAATTAATTGTAATGAATGCAGAAATGAAAAATCTGATTGAGGTTATACATATGTTTAAATAACAGTTAAATAACATATATATATAATTTCTTTGCTCTGTAGGATAAAGACTCAAAGATAGCATTCCTCCAGAAGGCCATTGATGTAGTGATGCTGGTGAGTGGGGAGCCCCTGGCTGCCAAGCCTCCACGGATAGTTGCCGGCCATGAACCAGAGAAGACCAATGAGCTACTCCAAGCCATTGCAAGATGCTGCATCAACAAGGTCAGTCTTCTCTACAAGCCACTGAAAGATCAAAGTGATTGAAAACACCGGTCATTCGTAGTAGAACTGTAACCCTAGACTTGCCAGACACCATTCACTAATGGAATATGCAAATTAACCAACCAAGGCTAATTTTACTGATGCATGATAGAAGAGAGTTTTGCAATTATAATTGCTGAGCTATTAGTAGTGGGAATGATGCTCGTATCTGAAGTCTTGGCCAGATTATTGTTTGTCACGACTGTAATTGGTCTCTTGAGCTTCCAGGAGGGCAAGGAAAGTGGGCTTTATCAAGGGAGCCAAGTGATGATTCTCTAATTAATCAACCACAGCATACATATGCTGTGGCAAAACATTTCATATTTAGTTACTCTGTATGCTTTGGATATTTCTTTAGTTCACCATTTATCTTATTGTATTCTCTGCATATGCTTCCAAATTGAAAATGATTGTGTTGTTTTTTTCTAACCACTAATATGTTTTATTGATCCTAAAATTATAATTGTAAAACTCTCCTCTATCATGCATCAGTAAAATCTGCCTTGGTTAGTTAATTTGCATATTCCATTAATGAATAGTGTCTGGCAAGTCTAGGGCCTGAATGAAGGAATGGTTTCCTCTGCCCTGTAGTATAAGGGATAGCCTACCACCTGCTGGATATATTGAAGTCTGCTGAGCTTTAGGCTCCAGTTTTTGGATCTATGACTGATTCAACATGCTGAAACTGATTTGGTAAATATAAGTATGAAGTATTTGGAAAATATATCCATGATATGAAAATTAATTTTGAACCTCCTATCCCTGGTGCAGCTCTCCAGTGATGAAGCTGTCAGACGCGTCCTGTCGGGAGACAAACTGGATGTGAAGGGGAAGGCCAGTTCCTCAAGGTCTCAGGGCAAGGAGAATAGAGAAGGTCGTGAGCGCCATTCAGACAGAGAGGTCAGCCATGCTTACAGACACACTTAGAACTGCACAGACAGAGTGGTAGATGCTTCCAGTGGCACAGAGATCTTATTGTACAATAATGAAAGTTACACAGTTATCACGAAGTGATGGTCTTGAAAAAGTAAAAGTGACAATCTGGTCATACGTGAACATACCACAGCACACAGTGTGAACAGCACGAAATACATCCTCTGCATTTAGCCCATACGCCAAGTGAAGCAGGGGGCAGCTATGAACACAGCGCCCGGGGAGTGTTACCTTGCTCGGGGTACCTCAGAGGTGCCTAGCGGTCTTGGGAATCGAACCTGCGACTTCCTGATCATAGGGCGAATGCCCTAACAACTAGGCCACCAGCTGCCCAATATATTGCAACTTTACCGTCATCGTGATATCAACATGTGCAATATACATATCGCGATAAATGTTTTTCCAAAACTCTTCACCCAGTGCCACAGAGAAGAGGGTATAGATTGTTCCTTTTGCTACTTTTTTCTGGCTAAGTACTTACTATTTAAAATTATTTAAAAAATATTTTCAGTCTTTTTTCAACAGTGTTCAATGCTTTAAATGTTTTTATTAAAATGCTCTGTTTAAGTAAATTATATTAAAAAAACGTGTTGGAATGGAAATATTGCATTTAATTTTTTTTTGCATAGACTAGTCTGTGTCTGGAGTCTCTGTTACCAGCAAATCCAAATCAGAAAAATATTAACACTTTAAAGGCTTTAAAGTTTTTACTTATCGCATGTGATATCGCCATCGCAACACTCAACAACATTATTGCATATCGCATGTTTTCCTAATATCGTGCAGCCCTAGTCTTAAAAACAGCAGATTGAACACCACAGTGGTTCAGCGATCAGGCATTACAAATAACATGAAAAACAGTCTGAGGGAATGCCATACAAACAATAGGTGGCATAGTGTTGAACCGATTAATCTGTTCATTGTTCTCAACAAGAGGCCCAAGCTGGACTTTTTGTGTAATTGTTAAATAAAAATTGTACCTTACATTTTTTATGTGGAATCCTTAAGTCTGTCACAGTTCCAACATAATCATCTAATTGGTCCCCAATACTTCGGCTGTCGCACACAGGGTTCTTGCCATGGACGTTCTGTTATTTGGTTATTTTGTTATTTTTCCTGTCTGTAAGCACTTTGAGATTTTTTTGTAAAATATAAAGTGCTATATAAATAGGATTATTTATTATTATTAATATTAAAAGGAATTATTTGAGCTGATTGCAATTATTATTGTTATCACCTGTTCCCATCACAACAAACAGAATGTGAATGCAATTAATTCGCTGGGTGGATGAACTATGCATACATATACTGAGAGCTGTGGGCATTACAAAACAAAAATGTCTCATTGGTGTTAGTTAATTTGGTAACAAGCTAAAAGTAATATCTACATGTTTTCTTGTATTTCTGTCCTTTTAAGAAACATGTACACTTTATACTTAACATACGATTCCATGTTGCTCTGATTGCTTGACGACAGTAGTCAGTCTGTTGTCTTGTCTGTCGCCACAACCTAATATAAGCTGCCAGGTATCAATAGCAAGGAAGGAAAGTTGTTTTTCAGTTGCTTTAGCTTACTTTTGGCTTTCACTTACTGTCTTACACCCATTATTGAAAATTAATGTGAGCTAAAATTTCACAGTCATGACATGCCTACCCTGCCTTCATTAAGTTTTATAGTAGACTCACCACTGCATATGATGAAGAGAATTATTTTAAGTACAAAAAAAACGCTTGGGAGCACTGAGTGGGTGTACTTCTTTTGCAGTCTTGCCATCCTAAACTAATGACCATGGTGATTTGTTGATTGTGTTGCCATTCTACAGGAGAAGAGAGAGATTAAAGAGAGCAGCTTGAGCAGAGAGCAGAAAGTTTCTGACCATCCCAAAGACACAGAAAGCAAGAGGGGTGAGAAAGACCGACAAAGAGATGGAGAGAGATCGGAGAAGGGCCGTGAGAGAGACCGGACAAAGGACAGAGATCGAGAAAAAGACAAGAGCCGTGATCGGGACAAAGACAAGGCCAAAGATAGAGAGCGGGAGCGAGACAAAGAGAAGGATCGGGACATCCAGAAGGACCGGGACAGAGAAAGGGATCGGGACAGAGACAGAAACAAGGAGAGAGAGAAAAACAAAGAGCGAGATTCTCACAAAGAGAGAGAGAGGGACAAGCGAAGGGACCGAGATAGAGATCGGGAAAGGGAAGGAGATCGAGAGCGCCAGAAAGAGACAGAGGAGAGACCAAAAGAGAAAGTCGACAAAAAGGTTGGTAACCTGTTTAAACTGCCCTCTTGGCTTGTAGACATGTCCCGAAATGCGTATTAATATGGGGTTCGTAAGACTGTACTACCATTCAGCTGATATTCGATTTTGTGCTCAAAAAACATTTGGCATATCTTCCATGTGTCATTATAAATTATGAACTGAGATTCCTTTTATAACTGTTCTCAATATGATTGCAGTATTATGTGTATTATAACTAAATTTTGTTTCATGTCACATGGATTTTCTCTTTTTTACAAGCCTGCATTTAATTTCTACTGTTTGTGTGCATTCTTTTAAGTAGGGCTTAGCATTTAGGACCAGTGTTTGGATTTGTAAAAGGATATAAAAATTTTTTTTTAATATTGTGTTTGACAGACGTTCCTGGCGTGTTTTTATGGTCTCAGAAACCAGCAGATCACTTTTTGAGTGCTTTTAAACACAGTTGTGTGCGTCTTTTTGACGGCAGAAAGAGTTGTGAGCACAGTAGCAGTTTCTTAGATCAGAGCTGCTCTGTATGTATAAAAACCTGGTGAAGCTGCAACTTCTGTGATTTAAATGCAGTGATATTATTGTATTTTATAAGGCAGTATACTAAATTACTATACTCTGGGATGTTTATATCAGAAAAACTCATGAATTTAAAACATTTTGTGAAAGAGACAACCATGAAACAAACCTCTGGAAACCAAAATCAAAACTCTTTACCCGTTTTGTGTAGTGGCTCTAAAACTATCAATATCAAACTATCAATATCATGTACATTTTTGTATTGTTACACCCCTGTTTGGCTCATCTACATGTTTTGTCTTGTCATGCTGTGTGTCTAAAGGTACGAGCAACAGAGGAACTTGGCAGGCAAAAGCCCCAACCAGAAGAGCCCAGTAAAAACCACAAAACTGAGCCAGTGGAGGTGAGTTTCCTGGTGTGATCAGGTGAAACACCTGTATTGAAATACTGACAAGCATACCATGCATACTATGGTTGTCAAAAAAATCGATTCTCAGATCCTAATCGATACTACAATTTAGTATAGAGTTCGATATCAATTAACACTGGTATCGGTACTTAAATGCCAATTTTGCATCTGGTTGTTCATGGAAGTAGCCGGCAGACTACAACAATTTTCAACAGGCATTGCAGCGGGCAGATGTAAAGAGTTCAGAGTGTTTTGATGTGAAGAGTGAAATTTTGAAAAATTCCAGGTCAGTACGGTTGCATCACTAAAAAAGAGACTAAAATACAACTTTAAATGACTAAAACTAGTCGAAAATAGTTGTGGATAATTCTGACTAAAATAAGACTAAAATGCTCAGACTTTTTTTTTTTTAATTCTTTTGTTTTAAACGTTCCTGGTTTTTTTTTCTTCTCCTGTAGTATCGAAATAGTATTGAGTATCGAGTACCATCCTTACTATCAGTATTGCGTTTGAAATTTCAAGTCAAGTAGATTTTATTGTCATTTCTACCATAGACACAGTACATAGTAAAAATGAAACAACGTTCCTCCAGGACCATGGTGCAACACAAGAGCAGAGTATTGTGACAAGCCTAATGCATACTTTTTAATTCAGTCCCTTTTTAGCCACAAGGCAATTTTGATGTGTTAACTTATGCCGGTCGTTTCTTAAGCCCATTTGGGGAGGGGCTGCTTCCAGTATTAAGGCCTTATGTTGGTGTGAGCCTATTTTGGCACTTTTGTAATTATTTCTTTGTCTCTAATCCTCAAGATTGAAAGAGATGAACAAGAAGAGGTACATTAGCATTTGCTCTTTTATGTTAGAGCAGTTGCTTGCATTGCTATTTCAAAACATGTTTCATGTTTCTCATGAATATGGTGCAGGTGTGAATACATGGTAGTGGTGCTGGTAGATTGTTAGTTTATGCATGTGGATGTGGAGGCAGGTGAAAGACATAAAATTAATGTGCTTTATTTGGCTGTTCTTTTCTGTGCCCTATTTTGCTTTTTTAGTAAGCATGCTTACATAACCTGTCATTCTAAACAGGTGCTTAAGGGAAATACAAGGTACCTCAGTTGTCTTCTGCAGCTTTGGGCAGCCTATAGAATAGCAGGCTGTTACTTTTTAGCAGTTTAACAGATTATGTGGGTTATGTAATGGTTTCTCCATATGTAGAAGATCACCTTTTATGACAGTGTTATTCTTGTGTTATTTTTTGGGGTACGCTTTGTAATTTCATCAGTGCAAGTGCAATGCAGATTTTCTACTTATGATAGACTTTGTTTTAAGTCTAAACTTCACTGTATTAAACTGTTTTTTTTTTTCTTGTAGCTAACAGAGGCTTCACATAATCAGGTAATTACTGCAGATTTATTTGTGGGATTATTCTGGTCACGATACATATGGTGTCTTCACTGCAGGTAGAAGATACAATAGCATTATCAAACATTCTATAATTATACAATAGTATTACATGCAATAATGAAATGGGTATAGAGTGCAACTCCAAACCACTATTTGTGTTTACTAGTACACTATTGCAACAGAAATTTTATTCATTTATCTATAGCATTTATGTCCACTTGTCTTACTGCCCACTTTTGGTTTTCAGAATATTTTCTGGATAGTTTCATTTAGATTTCAGATTGTTCTTGTCTATGTCACTGGGGTAATCGAGTCGTTGCATAAGCAATTTCCTGTAGGATCAATAAAGGTTTCTGAATCTGATTCTGAAATCCAGACAGACATGTAAATACGGTAATTCCCCAGTTTTACGTGAATCAGGAGTCGCAGATTCAGTGTGATTTTAATGAGAGCCAAGCTTATCGTTTTATGCGGAAATCTCCTCAACAACACAGAAACTGCAAATATTCTCCACATGCATTTGCTTTTTTTTCTCATTTTACTTCTAAATAATTATAAATATATAATTTACAAATAACATTAATAGTAATCCCTTCTGTTCTCCTGTTTTCATTTCATTCTTCTAAAAGCCCTAAGCCGCGTAAACTCCCCGCCCCTTCTGTCAACGCAGCTCGGCATCTCAGCTGCATCTCACGTGGTTCAGGGCCGAAATTTTATTTTAAGTTTGGCTTGGTATATTGCCCTTGGCGAGGGTGTGTGCAAGAGGGGACTGGCAGTGGGTGCGTTCTGGAGAAGTCCTGACGGTAGCGCACCAGACGGCCATTCTGCTGCACACCAGGCATCCATTCAGGACTTTTCCAGAGTGCACGGATTGCCAGTCCACCCATGTGTACATTTTCATTGAGGGTAGTGTATTAAGCCGAATTTAAACAGCTCTCACTCTTTCCCTCTGTCTCTCTGTCTGTCTCTCTCTCCCTTTCTGTCTCTCTCTCACTTTGTTTTAGTGTCTTGCTCTCTCTCTCTGCCTCTTGCTCCGTACTAATATTTTTGGCAAAAAACACAGCAAATCAGTGGAAACAGCAGATACAGTATTTCATTCTGTGGCAATATATAATTCTTCATGTATTTCAGTGGCAATTATTAATACAATACAACTTCTCACAGGATGAACAGTAAATTATTGAACTGTAAAATGATTGGTGATTACTCCTACCTTTTACTGTATTTTTATTAATAAAAATGCATGAAATTATTGCTGTATTTACCCTGCTTATACAAAAGAAAATGACAGTGCATACCAAAGAAAACGCCTGTGTATGAATTACAGTGCTGTCTGTACAACGGTAATATCGTATTTATTATTGTAGCACTGCAGGTGTAAACTTTATCTTTACATTTTCATTAAGGGTAATGTTTTAAACTGAGTTTAAATTAATTTGGGAGCATATTTGGGGGCATGTTTAGGGTTTACACTATAAAAATAGGCTTTTTTTTTTTTTTTTACCAAAAAAAAACAAGTTTTTTCAGTATACGCAGGTGCTCTTGGAACATGACCCCCGTGAAAAGCGGGGGATTAATGTATAAACAATCATTGCGTGATAAGTAGGGGTTCGTAGATCATTTGGTGTGAAAGTGTTCTTGGCTTCCTGATGCAGTGACTAACTCGTGTCTGTGTCTAGCCCGAGACTCCTGCCAGAATACCCAGGCCTTCCTCTGCCAAGGGACAGAGACGCTGGCCCAAAGCCGGAGCCCCAGGTAAACGAGTCTTACACATAAAGCATTCCAGACAGACATGTGCACTACACCAGAAATAATATATTATACTCTAGGAATTGTAGAGGTTATTTTATATTTATGAAACTATCATTCAGTCACTCTCTCGCTCTCTGTCTCTTTCTCAGATGAATCAGACAGTGATGGAGGTAAGAGTACACTACTCCTAGTATAGTAGCCTTCTTCCAATACTATCCTACTCCTAATACAGTGGTCTCCTTTTTTTTATTATAACCTCAACATTTAAAAACATTAAAATATTTAGTATTTTTAAGTGGCCTTAGCAAATGTGTGATTGAGAAAGATGCAATAGTCTGAAGGATATATCTGTGTATATCTGCACTTCTGTACTGTTTTCTAACTTGGATTAAATTTTTTTATAGTGCTATGTTCTTAAAACTGTAGTAGTAATTCGATACCGATACTGACAGTTTTACTGAACTGTAGCTGCACAGAGAACTGTAGCTTTTTATTGTGGAGCACTCCGTGTCCCCTAGGCTGTGGTAATGCAGCCTCTGTCAAGAGTGTGCTGACGAGTCAGATCAAATGGAAGACTTGTTTTTAGTGATTGTTGTAATGAAGAAGACACTACAGTCTGCAGCTCTAAAATGCCTGGAGATAAACGAATATTGGATTAAGCATGACATAAACAAAAAGAAAGTTTAAGATGCCAAAACTGTTAATCTGTTTCAGTGGGAGAGAACCACTCAGTAGATAAACAAGTCCACCTTGAAAATGGAGATGCATCAGACATTGTGCCAACCAGTACATCCCACAGGCAAGCTAATATTTTTTCTCTTTCTGTCTGTCTTTCATTACCCTATATCTGTTATTTTCAGACTTTTCCGACAGATTGCGGCGGTTTATTTCACCTCAGTCACAGCAAAGGAACAAAATTAGACAATTAACTCTTTTGTTTGTGTGAGAGAGATAGTAATGCTTTTGGCTGTTCTGTGTTACTTAAAGGTTTCTGCGTCTGCCTGGCAGTGTAATCCATTGATGGCAATCTTTTGCTTTCACTGCAAAGCACTACCAGACTGCAGTTCAAAGCAGCATGTCTTGCTGGCTTTCATTTCACAGTTCAGTTTCACAGAAAATTACCCTTGGTCTCCTGACACTTGTTTGTCTCTGTTGTTTGGCTGTATATCACCAACCTACCCACAAACACACTTAGGAAAAAGGAGACAAAACTAGCTTAATTGTGGGTCATACAGTCTTACAAATAGGTGTATACATGATGTCATACTTTCTTGAACAGCAGCAGGAGAATACCACGGCCTAGCAGCGCTAGACCAGCCCCTCCTCGAGTGAAGAGGCAGGAGAGCTACACTGATGGAGCGTCAGTGGAGAGGTGAGTACTTTTTAGGTATTTTTACAGTGTTGCTTTTTGCCTTTTTGCCTGTAGTTATGGCAGAACAACAGAATAGCAACCCTGGCAACAAAAGCACTCAGAGAATTAGAAAATGCCTCTGCTCCTAAAGAAAATTAGTGATTAGTGAGAATTAGTGATAGTGTTTTGGTTTAAAAATGACCACCAATGATGATGTCTTTTTTCGTAAATAAAATGCACTAAAGTTCTGGTATGAAGCACTTGGTTGGTGAAGGATTACTAAATGCTGTGTTCCTACCACTCTTGTACTGTGCTCTTAACAGAGTGGGTATGGCCATTCAATTGCCTTTGGGGTTTATTACTCATGTTTACAATTTGCTTAAACTGTTCTTTTATGCTTTCAAAACAGAAGTAATCTAAAACTTTGTCATTCTTTAGACTGGGAAGTGCCAAGCTTCCCTCTGCTGTCATAATGGAGGGCAAGACATTGTCTGAGGATGAGGAGGATGAAGATGGACAGTTTGTGGTGGAGGCAGTTCCACCTCCACCTGACATGCCTGAGCTGGAGGTGGTGAGTGTCTTGTTCTTTTCAACAGAGATAGTCAAGTACTTGTGTGCAGTTGTTTTTGACTTCTCTAGCGAGGAAGGGCAGAGATTCTTGAAATTTTATAAACAATGATATTTATGCGACATTCTTACTTGCTCTTACTGCGTTATGTATTCCCATAGGAGCCATCAATTGAACTACAAGGTGATGAGAAGCATGGTGAGTAGAAAGAACAATGTGAAATCTATGAGCTATGCAATTAATAAGGGTGAATAATGAATGTGAATGACAGCTGTTTCTGAGACTCCAGTTTGAGTTTGTGTTTTTCTTTCATTGTAGGTGGGCTTGTGAAAAAAATTCTAGAAACCAAGAAGGACTTTGAGACATCACCCTCGCCTTTAAAGTCAAAAGATCAGGTATGGAATTTAACAGGGGAGGTCTATGCTATTGTTATCATTCTTCACTAGGTGGCAGTGCTATGTCAGTCTAACACATAAGGCCTTGTTGGGTTTTTTTTTTGGTGTTTTTTTTTTTAAATGGCATTCCACTAATGTGAGTAAGTGAATTTCCAAATCTGCTTACTGGGACAGTCAGTGTTGCCTTCAGTAAATACGATACCTTAGGGATGTGATTTTTGCTGTTTTTAATTTGAACGCCTCAGCCGCACAGCCACCCATTTATTAAAGAAAGCAGCTTTGCAAATGGACTGGAGCGGGATAATTGTGGTCTCAGACCCACTGAAGTATTTTTCAGTAAAACTTTAACAACAAAACACTGATTCAACTGAAGACCAAGATATTTTGAGTGTCATTAATGTGAGCTGTTTATTTAGATAAACTGTAATCTCAGGATATTAGCTTAGAATACTTAAAAGTTGCATGTCTTAAAAACTAGTTCATGAAGTTTGGTTTTAGAGCAGATTTATTGCCCCTTTTTTGTTTCCACGCCTAAATTGGTGTTGTCCTTCGTGACTCAGCAACATTGTGAATACCTATCAATGGAAAATAGATTTGAATTAATAGCACCAGTATGTTCTCGATTTATCACTGGCCAAAGTTCAGTAACAAGCAAAGCATTTCTCTTTTTCAAAGATCAATAAAAACCCATTCCACAAAAAACAACTTTTTCAAGGACATGTGTTCCAGTCTTCCACCAAGGCACAAGCAGGCAATAAATGTAGTTTTCTTTTCTCTCTTCCCATGTAACAACAATAAACTGGCCACTCCATATTTTATAGTAGATATTTTTCAGAACCAGTGGAGTATGATTTCCATTCAAATGTGGTGCATTGTCGAGTGTTCTCCAGTCCTTGCACTGCCTTTTTGTGAGCCAGGGAGTGCTCCCATTGTCAATATTTAGACAGTGATTCAGTTTTGAGGTGCTCTTGTCTGTACCCTGTGCTGTGCTGGGTGGTCCATCTTTCTGGAGCATGTACTCCGCTCCCATCTGTTGGAGTCTGGCTGCTGGTCTGATGGATGCGTTATTTGGTGGTGCAGCTCATGCAGAAAGCCCCTGACTCCCAGCCTCAGCTTGACCTTAGCCACGTGCGCTGACACACTTGTCATTGTGTTTCACAGTCCTGAGCTTTCTGTGCTTGCCTGATGTTCTTCAACGCTACCCTATTAACACACTTATGCATACACACACCCATGACTGGTGGTTTGTTAGTTGCCATTATGATAGGAAGTCTGTGGGTTTGAATCCCAGGGCTGCCTGTGGCACCACAAAGGTACCCTTGAGCAAAGTACTATCCCCACACACTGCTCCCTAGGCATTGCATCATCAGCTCCCCACTGCTTCACTTGGTGAATGGGTTAAATGCAGAGAACAATTTCAAACTGTTCATGGGTGCTGTGGTGTTTTCACATGTGACAAATAGACTCATTACACACGTTTCCACCCTTTATATACACACACACACACACCCACACACACACACACACACACTCAACCTATTCAAAGTTTGAGGACATATTTCCCATGTTTTATCCCCTTTTTGTGATCTCATGTGCTCATGTGAAAATTGGTATTTGTGTAAAACCTCATTCACAATTAAGAACACTGAATATGTGCATTTATTTCTCTTATTTTTTTGAAGGGACAGTAGGAAATAAAAATAAAAAAGCCATTTGTCACAGTATGTACCATTTTTGAACCATTCCTGTGGGTACTTGGAGAGGACTCACACCCTGCTAACCCCTGGCCCACAGAAATGCAGCCGCTTCCTCTCTCTGTGTTCTTCATTTCAAAATAATCAGTCTGGATTTCCCTCCATTCCCAAATAATCAAATTAGATTTCCCTCATCAGACACAGGCCGACTCCAGGGTGGAATTCGAGCAGCACACAGAGCACTCACCTAATTCACTTAATGCTGCCTCATCAGTTCTCCAACTGCCCTGCCATTAACATTGGCCATGAGCAGAGTGCAGGCTTTCAGGCCACTGCGCACTCTAAACACGGCTGCAGGTTAACTAGTGCACCGTGCTCCCCTTGCCTAGTCAGCTGAATGGAAAAACAAGCTGCAATGACTTCCTTCCTGACTTGAAAGGGGTGAGGGTTCAGCCTAATAAAGCCGGCGCTCTCCTGTAATCTTGGTGTACATCGAGGGTTAAAAATGTAAATATTGAGCTTCCTTATCCCCCCCGGCAGGTATAGAGTTACAGCACTTATAACTCATTCTACAAGTATGCCCCTTTTCTCAGTTTCTAAAAGTTTGGCAGTGTATACTTCATTCATCAGTTTCTCACATCCAGTGTTGGTGAGTGTTTGTTTTTGGCGCTTTATAAGTATCGCTCTTCTCTCGAATTTGGGGGGAAAAAATGCTACCAACAGAAAAACAAACAAAAAAGCAACTGGAAGATTTGTCTGAACACTAAACTACCCAGACAGAACTTTGTAACCATTAATATCAGATCTCAGTTAAGGTACGCCATATCTCAGCACGGCCCGTGTGACTAAAGAATGTGCTGTGTATTTTAGGACTGACCTCTCTTATGACCCACAAGAACGCATGTATATTATTATAAAATACTTTATGTAGGCTGTCTTTTTTTTTTCTTTTTTTTTTTTGACGGAATTGGCCCCTCATAGCAGCTGCGTTTTCATAAGCATTTTTTTCTTGCTTTTTTACACCATCAAATTAGCCCTGATGAAGGTTTGCAACGTATAAATAAACGCTGTGGCACACAAATGGATGGCTGTTGAGTGAACGCTGCTCAGGAGAATGACCAGCATATTCTCTGTAGGATAGGCAGGAAAATAAATAGTCCTCTCTTCTGGCCTGTGTCCTCATAAACACCTACCTTTTTGTGAAAACATATAGGAAATGACTTCCCTGCATTCCTGGAAGTGGGTTGCCGTTCGATAGAGACCGCTGACAATATAAGTGCAGTGGTGGAACTTTAAATGAAGTGTCATTTAAATTATCCATTAGCTGGTAATGTGGGTATTAACTATTAATGTTAATGCTTGATTGTCCCACTGCTATTCTCCTGAGTCGAGGGATTTGTGAGCACACAATAGATTGTGGTGATTCTTCTGGTTGGGTCAGGGCAGTGGCCCCCATGGGGACAAGCTGACCCCACTGCATCCTGTGCTCAGGACTCTCTGTCCTTTCCTCTCCTCAGCCCACTGCAATGCTGCTATTTTTATGATGTAGCTGGATGGGGCCTGTGTTTCCCTAATGGAGGAAACCCCTGAGCAGTGCTCAATTAATCTTTCCCCTCAGAAGCCCACAGACCCACCATGAAGCCTCACACCAGCAAGAGAAACACAAACAACAGAAGCATAGCTCAGTATAGCGGCTCCCTGTGCAAGATTCTACTAATCATACTGCCTCTATAATAGCAAGTCTAATTTTGGTAGGCCCATGCGTTATAAGTGGATGGGATCATGTAAATTTGTTATGGTATTGTACTGTTTGTGTGAATGAAAGGTGACTTCATAGCAGATCATACATCTCTAGTCAAAAAGTCTGAACAAATTATGCATGATTTTGCAATTTGTTGACATTCAGTTGTCCAGGCTCATTAATCACCCTATGATCTCATGGTCTTGTAGCTGATGTCATGGTTTTGGATTCATTATTTTATTCACAGAGATGGATGCTTCCTTCATTTAATACTCATGTGAGGTTTGTAAAACTATGTGAGGTTCCATGCAGTGGAGACATTTTTCTTGTCAAAATGTTCTTTGAAGAGCTCCATAACTGTTCTGTTCCTTCGTTAGTCATTGGTACTCCATAAATCATGCATTTTATGTGCATTTCCTCATTAAGCAAATTAGGCTCGCAACTGGAGGTTTAAATCCACTGAGGCTTTATCTGGTTCTGTAGCTGGTTTTCTGGGTGCCTTGTCCTGGTGAGAGGTTAGCAGCACCCACTGTCTCCAGAAACCACCTGCAGTAGGCCCACTGTGCCGGTACTGTCGACCTGCTTCCGTCACTGTCTGAGCTAATGGGAAAACCTGCCCTCAACTGACTCGCTCAAAACAAATATTTTTCTTGGGTCCAAGCGAAGAAGGGAGAGAATAAGAGCGCACTGGGCTTGTAGAGCCCGACAGGGCCTCTATAAACGATTGATTTATGTCCACAGAGACAGAAAGCACTGCTTTTCTTTTTCTTCTGTTGCATTTTTGTGCGAAAGGGCGACAAACAGACCAAATCCTGCCCAGCCTCCGTGCTTCACCAAAAGTGGGCCGAACATGCTGGCCAGTGATTGTCTAGTGTTTTTTTTTTTTTTTAAGGGGCTAAAAGAGCCACCCACCTTGCTGATGTCCAGCAGACATTTCAGTCTGACTAACAAACTGACCAAAAAAAAGTTTTCAGATATTTTATGAACTACAAAAAGGAAAGTAATTTGGTTTTGAAGCATCAGTCCACAATTAGCACAGTTTTCAAAAGTAGTAAAAACCTATTTTCATAACATGATTAGAGACCAGTCTTTAATAAAAACACTTCATAAGCTAGTAATGTGCCCACGTGCTCCTCTGAAGGCAGAGGGAATATTTGACACTTGTGTGTTTTCCTTACTGAGGATGATGCTGTTTATTCATTTAGGTTGAATTTGATCCAGTGCCATAAAGGTTGGTGGCCAGAATGATGGAAATCAGCTCAAGGGTTCAACTTAAAAGAAGTAAAAGTGAAGTACTTGTTACTGAATACTGTTGTAAAATAACTTCACTGCCGTACTCCGTTACTTAAATAAACTTGGTCTAAAGTCATGTGTTTAGACCAAGGTGTAAGATACAAGATGGCGCCAGTGTGTGTGGGCTGCCGTCTGTCGCTGCCTACCTTATTTGTGTTTTTAGTGTTGTTTCTGTGCGTTATGCATAATGTCAACTCACTACTGACCTACGATCGCCAAACACTTCTTGAGCTTCGCTCATCCGCCGTCAAGTGTGAGCAGTTTGGCAATGAAGGACGAGACTCTCTTCCACCGTTCTTATCAGAAATACCGGCTTTCCTTTATCGAGGTCCAGGTCCACCTCGCCGGAAAAAACGCTACAGACGCCGGGGGAAACGCGGCGGGTGGTTGGTGAAGCTAAAGGCTT
>JBBJLR010000002.1:19627189-19654756 GCA_037577145.1 Brachypetersius gabonensis | reverse complement strand
GTAAAGGACAAGATTGAGTTCTGACATCTAATAAAACAGCTGCTTTCGAAGCTGAAAGTGGCCTACGAGTAGTTTTTAAAATTTAAATATGTGGCTAACCAGGGCTTATTACTGTCCACAAAATTACGATCAGTGAAAAAATATTTTATGCTGTTATTGCCTTCTCAGCCTCGGCTTAGCGGCTCCTAGCCAGGCGTCTTTGGCTCGTTACTCTCGGCCACAGAGCAGGTCCAAATATAAAACAGTTATGGGGAGCAGGGTCTGTTCTTTCCTCCCTTGAAACGGGAGCATTTGTTTACTTTCTCAAAAAAAAAAAAACAGAGTTACGAGAGTCACTCACAGGCCGGCCATGTAAAACTCACCAGACTACACTACAGCCTCCTACATCTCCTTACACTCACTACATCTCCCAGCCTTCCTAGAGGCTCAATTACCCAGAATGCAATTTTTAAGGCAACAGGTTCAGGCTTAAGAAAACACTTTAGGAACTTTTTTGGAGAAAGTAAACAAATGCTCCCGTTTCAAGGAAGGAAAGAACAGACCCTGCTCCCCACAATTATGAGGCTTCACATAAAAACACTAATTGCAAAAGGGTTTATCAACACGCAAAGCATTCATATTTGCCAAGTTAGGCTAAAATACGAAGCTACAGATTATGCTAAACTAAGGCTGCGTCCGAAATCGCATACTACGTACTACGTTTTAGTTAGTACATACTACTCTACCGTCAAAATAGTACGTTCTATATAGTATGAATGACGGTAGTATTAATGGAATTCGGACGCACTACATCCGCTGTGTTGTTGTCACCTGTATTTGTTCGTAAAAAGCACGTTATTTGTGCCTTACCGAATACCGTATTGGGGTTCGGCTCCACCCCTAGTTTCCATGTATTTTGGGGGACACAGCAGCTGAAAGACAATTTTCCGTTTAGTATTTATGGTTTCTACAGAACAAGAGACAGAGATGTAATAAAATGAAATCAATTCTAAAAAAATAAAAAAATAAATAAAAAAGGTTTGTTTTGGTTTTGCTGTTGTCGCCTGAAGGTGCAGGAAGTGTGTCCCGCTCTCAGCCAATGGGAACGTAGAACAGGAGCGGCCGTACCAAAACATCCGGCGAACAACCGCGAGCAAGTCGCGCTGAAACGAGCTTTTAGCCCTTTTTTTTTAGCGCCTTTTAGCTCCTTTTTCTCTTCCTCCAGCTCTTGTCTCTTCTCTTAGCTCGTCACTGAAAGAGCTGTGAGGCTGTAGGCCCGATAGGCTGAGGAGAGATGGCTGAGGGCGGGGGTGTTGTGGAGGGAGATGTAGATGATGAGCCCCCCAACATGAACTACCCTCAGGTCACCGTGTCCAGTTTAACCAGCAGCACCAGTGCAGGTAACTGACTTCCATCACACACAGACTTTCATCAATACATTACTCTCATCGTCTGTCGTCAGTAACTCACATTGTCTTTTAAACACCTTTTAGAGTGCAGGCAGAGTGGAATGGGTAGAGAAGAGTGGCAGGAGTGATTTGTGTGGTGGAATGGGAAAGAAGAGCAGGGGGAGTAGTTTGTGTAGTGGAATGGGTGGAGAAGAGCGACAGGAGTGGTTTGTGTGGTGAAAAAGATGGAGAAGAGTGGCAGTAAGGGAACAAGATGGTAGTGAGACCAGCTGTATTGTTTGGTTTAAAGGTTTGGAGACAATGGTACTGATGAAAAGACACGAAGCAGAGGTGGCAGTGGTGAAAATGTTCGGATTTGCTATGGGAATGACAAGGATGGACAGGATTGGGAACGAGTTTATTAGAGGGACAGCTTGAGCTGGAGGTAAAGTCAGAGAAGCGAGGTTGCATTGATTTGGACATGTGCTGAGGAGAGACTCTGAGTGTGTTGGGAGAAGGATGCTTTGGATAGGGCTGCAGGCCTAGTAGGAGGTTCATTGCTGTGGTGAGGGAGAACATGCAGGTAGCTGGTGTGAGCAAAGAAAATGCAGAGGATAAAAGGAAATTGAAACCGTTGATCTGCTGTGGTGAAAGTTGAAGAAGGCGGCTTCATGGAGACAGAAGTAGCTGGAAATAAATGACTGGCTCAGACAAGATACCTGCCCATATTCTTCACATGTTCTTTCTCTCTCCCTCCCTCGGTCTGTCTCAGGTCGTAATCTGAAGGAATGGCTGCAGGAGCAGTTCTGTGACAAGCCCCTAGAGCAGTGTGAGGACATGCGCCTGCACAACGCTGCTTATGTTGGAGACCTGGACACCATCAAGAGTCTCCTGCAGGAGGACAGCTTCAAACAGTGAGCCCAGCCCTCTTCTCACTGATTGATACTCATGGCGTTGTTATTGTAGCAGTACTCTTCCAATATAGCACTCTTTTGCTTAACTTAAAGATATTACTAAGGAGTGTGCATGCTTTTGTTGAAGTAACAGCCTGTATTAATTTGGGAAGGCTTCACACTAGATGTTGCAACATTCCTGTGAGAATTTGATTGTATTCAGCCACAAGCATTAGTGAGGTCAGATACCGACATTGAATGATTAGTTCCAGATAACAAGTCCCACTCAAATCCTATCACAGATGCATTGGAAGGTATACCAACACTCCACAGAATTCAGTTGAACTCTTTCACAGTCCAGCACAGGGACTTTACACCCATCTGACAACATTTGGCATTGGGCGGGGTGACCAAGTCAAGCTTGTTTATACAACCCATTATCATACACAATGTTGCAGAAAGTAAAAACATAAAAGAATACATAGAATATCAATAAAAGTATGATATAATTGCAGATATTAAAAGTACAGAGGAGAATGGTGCAGTTATTAGCAGCTTTTTAGGATCTGGTTCTGATGGGCAGTTGGTTGAACAGCACAGTAGCTAAACACCATTTCACCATGTTTCGCTTAATCTATTCATAATTAGCGGACCAGCTCCTGCAGATCTAAGCGTAAATGCATCACACATATCAGAGATATATTTAGGGCCAAAACCATTGAGTGACTTGTAAACGATGAGTAGTGCTTTGAAATTAATTCTGTACCAAATTGGGAGATAGTACAAGGACCTTAGAATCGAAGTGATGTGATCTCTTTTCTTGGTTTTGGTTAGAACTCTGGAAGCAACATTTGAATGAGCTAGAGCTGTCTAATTGACTTTTTTGGGAATCCCAGTGAGGAGAGTATTGCCATAGTCAACCTTGCAGGAAATAAAGACGTGGATACGTTTTTTTTTCAAAGTCTTGTTTGGACACACATCCCATAGGCTTCTGTGCAGCTGTATATATAGTGTATCTCTCATTAACCAAACTTGTGCAGAAACAATAACGCATCTCAAGTTTTTAATGACATTTATGTATTTCATAAATGTCACCTGTGTTTTTTTACTAAAAGAGTTCTTTGTGTTGTCTTTACTCTTCTGTATCTACAGGCGGATAAATGAGAAATCAGTGTGGTGCTGTGGCTGGCTGCCCTGCACCCCTCTGCGCATCGCGGCCACTGCTGGACATGGGGACTGTGTGGATTTCCTCATAGGACAGGGGGCAGAGGT
The DNA here is from genome assembly GCA_037577145.1 of Brachypetersius gabonensis. Classification (NCBI taxonomy): domain Eukaryota; kingdom Metazoa; phylum Chordata; class Actinopteri; order Characiformes; family Alestidae; genus Brachypetersius; species Brachypetersius gabonensis. The sequence goes on along the minus strand of JBBJLR010000002.1, from coordinate 19,651,224 downwards.
GGACTTGGTGGATGTGAAAGGTCAGACTGCTCTGTATGTGGCCGTGGTAAATGGCCACCTGGACTGTGTTCGGATCCTCCTGGAGGCTGGTGCTGACCCCAATGGCAGCAGGCACCACCGCAGCACGCCCATATACCATGCAGCGCGGGTAGGAAGGGTAGACATCCTGCAAGAACTGATCAGGTGGGAGTGCCTTTGTGCTGTACAAGACTAACAGAAAGTGACCTGCAGTCAGTAATCTATGTTAGGGCTACGCAATGTAACCAATATATTATTCACAGGTAAACAGGAAAAATAAATTATTATTATTATATGTATAGAAAATACCAAATTATAGAAAAACCAATGATTAAAATCAGTACCGTAGCCTCTTATTTCTATGTGTATGATGCACTAAGATGACTAGTGCTGGGCTGTTCCGTTGTTTTCAACTCACACAAATCATTTAAAAGACTTTTTAAAGGAAGAGAACTCACTTTATAGTTGAGAAATGAAGAGCCACGAAGGCCCTGCCTTCCAATAAACAACATAGTTAGACTGTTAAATGTAAAAAAAAAAAAAGAATCAGCAGAATTAATCAGCTAATATTAACAAGCCCTTCTTGAATTAAAGTGGGTGGAAAGAGATAAATTACAGTAGATATGGAAACGATTGCAGTAGTCCCAGATTCCCTTAAACTATTATATACTTACAGTAGTTATAGAAAAGAATCACCCTTTCAAAATATTCACATTTTTACTTTGCAGCCTGAAATGAAGATACACATATACACAAAAAAACTATTTTCTATCACTGTGATGGATAAAGGGTCACCCCCTCTTAAAAATGTTTTGTAACACCTTCTCCATTGCCCACCAAGCTTTCACTTGTGATCAGCTGTATTCATTTTGTTTAGTTCAACATAAAACCAGCTATTCCTACAGCATTCCTGTGCATAATAGTGCATCTGAAAGCAAACAGTTAACTATGGGTGGCAAGGCTCTGTCAAAATATCCATCCCTAGGAGTACAGTAAATGCTATAATTAAGAAGCGGAAAGTGTTTGATACTACCAGCACCCTTCCTGGTTCAGGCTTTGTTTTGCCTGTGTTCTATGTGGTTAAATTTGAATTTTGGAAGGAGAAAGCCTGATTTTAGATGCAGATTTCTGTAGCTCTAATAGTGTACTGCAAGAATAGGAGCTCTGATCAAACAGCAGGATGCCAGCTCTGGACCGATTCACCTCATTTTGACCAGTGCGTTCTTTGAAAATTCCCAGGTTCAATGCTGAGGTGGATGTGGACCACCAGCTGGGCCCCAGGCCTCTCTTCAGTGCCCGCATCCTCTCCACACTGGTGGTGTGTCCTTTATACATCAGTGCTGCCTACCACCACATGCACTGTTTCCGGCTGCTCCTGGAGGCAGGTGCCAACCCAGACTACAACTACACTGGCCCCGTGAGCCGTGAAGCACTGGCCCGAGGTCTGGCCTCCTGTCTGCTGGATGCTGTGCTCAGACATGGCTGTGAGCCGGCTTTTGTTAGGCTGCTGCTGGAGCACGGGGCTGATCCTCAGCTTGTACCCTGGGAAGAGCCTGATCCAGACACGATGGGAAGAGTGAGGGTCAATGCCGAGGCCTTACGCATCTACCAAGAGGCCAGGAGTAAGTTTTGTCATTTATCCCTGGAGACATAAATTTCGAAAAAAAAAGTAAATATCCAGTAATTCCCCACTTTTCGTGGGGGTTACATTCCAAGACCACCCGTATATAGTGAAAAACCTTTGTTGTTTGGTTAAAAAAAAGCCTATTTTTATTGTTTTAACCCTAAGTACATCTCCAAATATGCTCCCAGAACATTTTAATTTCATTTTAAACTCATTCATTTAATGCATTACCCTTAAAGAAAATGTAAAGGTAAACCCATATTCGCCTCTTTAAATTTAAATACCCCGTGGAGATATGCAACTCGGAATGTCGCTGGACACCACGGCGGTTCAATCGAACTGTGGAGTTTGAAATGTCTGACAATTCAGACAATTTGACAAAGCAATAATTCTAAAAATTGAAATTGAAAGACATTTTACATAACATTAAACAGAGCAATTGTTATTCGCTTCCTGGTTGTAATTGGCTGTCACAGGCATGATATGGCAGGTACCACATTAAATGCTAAACAAGTCATTAGGAACTTTTCAGTCTACTTGGAAAAAAATGGCCAGTGACCTCCCAGAAACCCCTGCGATATGGTACTGCCATGTATAAGGTTTATCTTTCTGTTACCATGTTCATCACATGCCCTCTTCACATGCAGTCACACACCTTACATGCCAGGCTTCATCTTTACTTGGAATGACTGTGGTAGAGGAGAGAACCAGCTTTAACTGTATAACATCACTCACTGAAAACACAGACCATTCACAACTGTTTGACTTGTCACTTTTTTGTGCAGTATAGAAATGTAACCTGCCTAATATTCCCCCCACTGAAAATAGTATGGGAGTTTGCTTCTTTAGTTTTAAACTGCAGCTGTGTTGCTAACAAGTAATGAAGGTTTAGAACATAATGCAAACTGTCAGTGGACTGACTTATCGAGGGTTTGGAGCACAAGGGGCGTACGTGGCATCTTCTGAAAATGTCATTTACGCCCCTTGTGCTCCAAACCCTCGTTATGTGACTTCCTACATGATATATAAAATTGGACCTAAAGTACATCAAATAGCTAAATAGTCTTAATGTTGTTCATACTTATGACCATTTATTAATGCTGGCCCAAATGTTTTATTTGTTTGTTATATGGGGTATTCTAGCCTATACTCATATGCATGTATGAATTGTGTTGTACTTCAGACAGATTTTGTGGTCTGTAAAAAGGTTTCCAAATACATGTATATTTATAAATAGTCAATAATTCCCCCTATCTCGAGTGTTCTCGTGTTTTTTGCTGTGTTCTTATTAAACCCCTGTATTTTTATTACTATAAATTAAAGTAAATTAAATGAATTTATTACTGTATTTACCCTGCTTATAGCAAAGAAAATGGCAGTGCATAGCAAAGAAAATGCACGGGTAACATGGGTATTTACATTCTAGCACTGTGGGAGTTCAGTGTTAACTGTACAGTATGAATATAGGTTTACCTTTACATTTTCTTGAAGCGTAATACATTAAGCTGAGCTTTAAAATAAATTAAGGTGTATTGGGAGCATATTTGGGGGCGTATTTAGGGTTTACACTAAAAAAACACGGGTCAACTAGACGAAATCATCAGAGATAAGTTTATATGGGTTTTATAGTGTTTTTCTTGCTGATTTCACATCTGTGTTTAGTTTTTCCTGCACGTACAGTTTTTGCGATGAAGCTAGTAATATATTGCATGATAGTTGGTATAATTAGCATATAATAATCATATACTAAGTGCTTTTAAAGAAACAGTGGTAGCTGACTGACACTGATCATTATATCTATGCCACAGTGTGGCCTGTCTGACTTCACACTGAAAATGTTGAAACAGTTACTTGATTGGTGCCTGCAATTTAATAAAAAATGCATGCAAGTCTATTGCAAATCTAATATTACTCATAATTTAAAATGTTAATGTGACGGAAAAAAAACCTGGAAGCAGATCTGAAATCAGTATGAAAACCTGCTTTAGAAAAGTGTGTTGGGGCTTCCGATGATTATAAAAAAAAATTTGTTGACCTGTGAAGTTAGCATTTTTAGGCATTTTGTTTCACCAAATTACAATATCGCAGTTTTTCACTGTACACATGTGCTCTTTTACTTTACACAGGTGCACACACACACACACACACACGCACGCGCGTGTTTTTAAGGATGATTTTGAGTGTTTAGAAATACCAGTTTAATGCAGCTCCTCAGCAAACTTTGGGCACAAAACATGTTGTGATTTGTTAGTGGAATACTGTGTAAATTTGCTTTTTACATCACTGCAGGAGTGATGTAATGAACCATTCACCATAAATAAATAAGTATAGTTACATGTGATTTATGTTGTTCAAATTACATCCATGATTATATTAAGCTGTTGTGTTTTCCACTCTCTCTTTCAGGGTGTCCTAGGAAGCTGACTCATATGTGTCGCGTAACCATCCGACAGGCCATGGGGAAGCATCGTCTGCGGCACATCTCCACCCTTCCTCTGCCTGATGCCATCAAGAATTTCCTAGTCCACAGGGACTTCTGTGGGCCGGCTGCGTCCTCCATACTGGCTCTTGAATGATGGGTTAGCAGTCATCTGTCCTACAGATATTTCACAAACAGAGTAAGCCCTCAGCCCTTAATACAACCTATATTTTCATGGGACTCTGGTGCTGTAGATAATGGATGACAGAAAATGATGGGCAGCGATCCGCTGGTCCTTTATCTCAGCAGTTAAATTTACTGCTGCAGTTGCATTTGCTCTATAAGTCAAGGGAAGTGATCAGCATTGTCTCTGAAGACACACACGACAACTTTCCCAGCATGTCGTTCTGTGAGTTGAGCATGTTGGTAATTATCAGACATCCAGACTTCTTTACACAAGTGTATTTGCTGTGTTATATTCTACTGCGACGTAATTACTTAAATACACAACGGAACTATATTGACTCTTTACAGTGACTGTGATCAAAGTAATCTTCTCCAGTGGCGTTTATATTTAAGAACAAATTTTATAATTACTTTTGGTTGTAGTCACTGTGGTATGAAAACAAATTTCATCCAAGCTTAATTTATGTTTTGTATTTATATTATGCCTATTATAAACATTTCCTTTGCCTTAATTTAAACTAAGATGCCTATAATAAACTGTTATCCTCTCACTCTCTGCGTTCTCATGTGAGAAAATCCACAGTGGAGATTTCTCTTGTGTTTCATTTTGCCCTTCCACAGTCTTAGCACATCTTCATTCTCTGTGACCCAGAGTGCTCTTGTTGGTTTCTAAGATTTCAAATTACTACTGCGGTTTTCAGTCATAGGATGAATCATGTTTTGGATATAAACTTAATTGCCGTTCAGAGCAGGAAATGCAGACAGAGCCAAACTTGCTTTAAGACCTATTCACCGTTCACAGATTATTGCCAAGTGCTCTACTTCAGGGGTCTCAGTAGATATCATGCTAAGATCACGCTGACATAAATAGTCCTTTGATATGACACAGGATTCCTCTGAGGCTTTCAACCATATAGCCTGCTAAATTTCCCCCCGGCTTTGTTTAGGCTCATTCCCAGGGTTTCTGAGTATAAATTCTTTTTTTCTTAGCTGTAGTGTACTTAAACGTACTTAATTTCAGTGCTGTGACAGTGTAACCACATCTTGTCAGAAACCACAAACTGTGGAAAAAGAACAGCCTGGGAAACATTGGGATGTGCCAGCGAATCGCCAGAGGACCCCATCACAATGAGCACATCAGACTGTGGGATGCATTTCTCGCAGAGGACAGGAAGGTGGGATGCACACTCACACATGCACTCTTTCCTAAATCTCATTATGTCATCATGATGATCCTCCTTTCCTCTCTGTCTGTTTTCGCTCTAATATGGCTATTAGGCTCCTCAGCAGGCAGCGGATCAAAGCAGCGATACCAGTCCAAGTGTCAGCTCGTCTGCTGAAGAGCTTGCATAATCTCTCCTTTTCCAATGGCCTCTCAGCCATGAAGCTGGAGTGGTGCCAGTCAAGAAGCCGAAACCCACTTAAGTGACGTGCCCACTAGAATCCCCACCTTCTGTTTTTAAGCATTCCCTCTGTGCCAAGTGGCCACTGTTCAGGATAGTTCACAATTTATTCTTGGCTGATTTAGAATTTTGTCCTATTTCAAATAATCACTGCTAGATCTTTCCACTGCAGGTCCAGCTGCTCGTCCACTGGGCTGTTTTTCTCTACAGGTATGGCAAGTCAGCAAGGGTTTTGTGCTTATGGTTGCTTGTCAGTAGATTTCATGGGTCAGGAATGCTGGTATGGTCCACCATGGTCTAATGCCTTTACATGCTGTTATCTGTGTGTGGCTCAGTGCTGTCCAAAAGATGGCACTCTTCTCATATTGAGCTCTCTCTCTCTTGCTCTCTCCTACTCTCTCTCCCCTTCTCTTTCCCCCTCTCTCTATCTCTCCCTCTCCCTCCCCATCTCCCTCCCTCCCTCTCAAAAAAAAGTGTTTGAAGGCGATGAAAAAATTTCAACAGCCTTTTTTTATGAAGTCCTAACCAGTGGTTGAACCTCAATATGCACCCTGTCAATCAATCAAAGTCAATCAAAGACAGTTATTGCATGAATGGTTAAAATAGTATGAATAAATTTACTGTAAATATATACATTCTTCAGAAAGAATTGTTAGATAAAGAAAATTTATATTCATCTTAAATCATTCAGAGACTATAGCAAGGATGATTTCTAATTCTATTCTATATTATATTCTATATTTCTGTTGTGTATTCTGTTCTGTAATTACTACTGATCACATTGTCCTATGGATTAATGTGTGTGGCTGCTGAAAATATAAAGCTTTCAGATACAAGTTGCAGATACACTAATATGTTGACTGTGTGGCTGCCTTGGAGGATGTTCTGAGGACAAGGTCTGGACTGGTCAACCTTACAGAATCTGTTAGCTGAGACACAGGCACCAGTGTTGTCAGGTCTCTGTACTTGTCTTCCGAGTTGAGTCTGAAGTTGCCATGGCTCATGTCCGAGTCACCGGTGCTGAGATGGAGTCCAAGTCTGACTCATATGGAGTGAGCCAGAGTCACGAAGTTCCAAACGATGAAAAACAATTGCAGTTCCAGTCAATTTTGACAAGCATGCCACACTATCCAAATGTTATGCAGGACTTTCTGTGTATCATTTTATAACTCCTTCTTTATCAAATGCAACATTAAACCTTTTTAGACAACTCCCATACATTTTACATTATCAGAGAGTGGCCTACAGAATTATTGGCACCATTATCTAATGTGAGTGAAAAGGGTGGACATTCCCTTAATGTTTATCAAATGTTGCCGTTACTCCACCTATAAAGAAAATAAATGCATTCAATAGGATTCCATAGGATTCCATTATCACAAGAACGAATCACGAGAGATCACAAAATGTTTAATGCCATCATTATTGACACCCTCTTATTTATTATTTTGTGCCGGCCCCTTTTTGGCGAACAGAGTAGCTATAAGACACCACTCAATGTTTTATATGACTGGAGAAAACAATTGCTCAATGCAGAATCTCTCCAGATCTCATGGAGTGATGGGTTTTCTCTTGTGCACTCTCTTCTGGAGCCAACAGTTTTGCCTTATAGCAGTGGAATGCTCTCAGATCTTTCCCATGGTGTTGAAGGAATTTGGGCCCTGTCACATCCTAAAATGCATGTTATTATTGTGGAATTGTGTAGTCATATGTAAAACTGAAGAAAACGTTCACCCTAAAATTCTGCGCGTGAAAACCGTGCAAATGTATCAAACTACACCAACAAAAAATAAAGTTGCCTTGCATGTAATAAAAGGGCACATGGTGGGAACGAAAGTGATAAAAATAAACTGAAGTGTATAAAATACAAGAATGGGCAAAGCACAGTACTGATGTACCAATATAGTACTAATACTAATACTGTTCATTATGTAAAAGTGATCTGTATTTCTTCCCATGATTACATGAAATTTATGTGATTCTCGTGATGTTAAATAATAGCAGAATTTTAAAAAAGTTAGTAAAAGGATCTTAAAGGCACGACATACCATCATCACCACTTCTTGGTGAATGAAATTGCGAAATAGCATGACAATGGTTTGCTGGATTTCCTCACAGGAACAGCTTGTGTGGCCATTGGTTGTGTTGTAACCAGTTTTGACTTCTTGGTGTTGTGAGATTTGCAGATGATTAGATGTTTTAGAGCAAAGTCTTTGAAGGAATACACACTAAATCTCAGCTATTCTTCTTTGTTCAGGCTGCAGATGTGTAGGAGGTGCATCTTGGAAGCACCTGAAACCTGGCCACTTGCACACTCTGCATATTGCTTTTAAATATGAAGTCATGGTAGATCAGTGTTCCAGTCTGTCATTTCAGTACTAAGTGCTTATATTAAGTGTATCTGATTTCATCTCTCCAAGAACCTTTTCAGTCACCCATGTTTGAGTCATTAATGTAGATGGGTAGCAGTGTTGATGAGGCTGGATAATGTCATCTTTCTCCATGTGCTGTTTGTGCTACCAGTGTATCCACTCCTAACGTTGCTGCTGAACCCAAATAATAGGTAAGTACTAGATAAGTGACAACAACTGGACTGGGTTATAAGGTAAAAACAACTATAAATCACATAATACTGATATTTACATTTTAGCATTGTTCTGCAAACAAGTAGACTTCTTCAATTCTGTGAATAATAATCAATATGGGAAAACAAAATGTGAGACAAATGAATGTAATAGTACATTTAAATGCACTGAGGTTGGATTATATTAAAGAAAAAAGTATTAATTCTTCTTTAGTTTATTATTAGTTGTTCACATTAGTTTTTCGATTATTATTTATATTAACTTCTTATTGTATGAATTGTAAAGACATTTTCCCAACTGTTTCTATTTTTAAATGCATCCCATACTGGATTACACCATGCAGGTAGGCTTGTGGTTCTCAGACTGGAGTTACCCAGGAATGTATAATGTCACAGCACCATGTCTCCTGTGTGAGGCGAAAATGGTAAAGGTGGCACTTAATATCCACAATGGGTGCATCAGACTATGCTGGTGTAGACTATACAGAGTATACCGAGCATGTCTGACTTTGCTGTAAGGCTGCAGGCCCTTCTTTACTTGGTATAATCCAAATGAGATCTAGACTCTAGTCATGTGGATTGTGAGGGCCAAAATCCCTCTGTGCTTTACAGATTGTGTCTGGCCAGCTTTATTTTGTGAATCACAAACACTGCAAGTAGAAGTAATAGAAGTCTTGCCTCATAAAAGTGTTTGTTAGAGATTCGTTTTTTTAGGTGGAACTGCTGCAGATGCTTAGGCAATTAATTTGATAAGAGTTAAATAAAAAAATGCATAGGAAACACACCAACGGAAGAATTTATTTGACCGTATAAAAATCTGTATGTGTGCGTGTGTTTCATATAAAAGCACTTCTTTTGTGTTTTATTGAAATTGAGCAACAGCTGCATGTTGTTTAGAGTTCATTTTAAGCTGTAGTGGCCTCTCTGAGTAATTCACACTTGCACTAGAATTTCACTGCCTTAATTACAACACATTTTTGTAAGGGTGATCTCATTTTTTTCTTTTGAACTTGCTCTATAGCTTTAAACATTGCTTAATTTTGCTGCAGAGAAAACTATTTCCCCTTATTTTCATGTTTGTAGTTCATATGCAGTTTGACTGGTTTCACCAGTGCGTCCTGTTACCAGACTGCAGTCAAGGGCTGAAACACTTTTAACATGGGGTCCAAGTAAAATAGACACTTGTATTTGTGTCTGTGTCAGGGCTGCTAGAACAGGAAAGGTTATCTATTGTGGGTGATTCAGAAATTACTTGTCATTTTTCATTTTTATTTCACATAAATGCAGATTCAATTACGACTGTGTGTGGATGTGGTGGTGGTGTGGGTGTGGGTGTGTGTTGGGGGTGAAGTAACACGCAAGACGGTGTCTGGGCTGGTGTTGCAGCTTTAACATTAAAGAAAAGCGACACTGGAATCATTGTGGGGCTTACGACTGGAAATAAGGGGAAGGAGGAAGTTTACCTATAAACTTGCTGCCCAATTTTAATTGTGAAACCAAAATTGCCTAATGGCACTTAATGTGACTTTTTTCCACAGACACCGGTAGTCGTGAATTGCGGGAAATACAGGAAGGCAGGGTCACAAATTAGTGTCCCAGAATCTCAGTTGTTGCCACTGTAGATTAAAAGCTGCGGTGTAGAGCAATTCCACTTTAAACAGAACTCTAACCAGCACTACTCTAACCAGCACTATTACTACAGTGTTAGATTCTTGTTTATGACAAAATTTATAACGCAAAATTTAAAAAATTGCAATGTAATAAGCTAACATCTGCAGCTATGAAGTAACCAGTGGTTTGGCTGTCTGTATAGAAAGTTAGGGCAAAATTACTAATTTATGTATGTGTATAAATGTCTGCTGATGTAATAGATTTACTTTATTTATTGTGTTATTTCTCCACAATTAATCTCTTATAGAACTAAAAATAATCATTGACATATCCCTGCCACAAAATGTACCCCCCTCTCCCCTCTTCGAAATACCACAGTCTCTGAATCTTTCCAGCTCTGTAAGTACAGAGGATCTGTAATTGATAGTATTCATTAAGCCAAATTACCCATAGTTAATTGCTTCAGTGAAGCCTAGGCTCTGGGGAGCTGCTCCACAGCTGAGAATAATGCCGTGCTCTTGGCCAGGGAACAAAGCCATCAGCAGACGTGTCTGAGGGTGCATGGGCTTCCATTTGAAATCATGCAGGAATTGTCATTGTCATTCCACAACACCACCACCAGCAGACCCAGGAAAGTGGATGAGAAGAATTGCACGGTCACTGTGGGAATGTAGTAAAATGTGTTTTCCTGAAGCCCAGTATCCCACACTTAAACCTGCAGGCATGGAAATTAGCAGAGAAAGGGATTTGCATCCCATGAGACAAAGCTTACCCCAAAGGCTTGTGAGTCCTGCAGACAAAATGATTCATGGTGATGCTGGATGAAGTCACCACAATGCAACTTTCCCACCCTCTTGACACCAATAGCAAACACACCCTGGTCTCCTCTTACTGCAGCATCTTTTTTACATTTCTGGATCATATCATTATGTAACGCAGAATACATTAGCAGACTCCCTAAAAGGTCTGTCAGTGTCACTCTCTGTGATTCAGATCAAGAAGGAACTTGGACTTGCGACTGAAGGACAGAGTGAGGTATAAGGGTGTCCTGCTTGGACTAGAGCACGCGGCAGCTCCCTAGACCCCTCCTTCTAGTATGACCCCTCTGACAGAGGGTGGGAAGAGCTCCAAGTCCACAGCCCAATGCCACATCAAATCAACCATTTCCTGTTCTGATAAGAAGGCACAGACGAGCTTCACAGATCTCCTGTAAAGAGGGAAGAGAGGAAAGAGACATTTAGAAGTCTCATGGTCCTGGCAGAGGCCCCTGTTTTACCCTTCAACCCCCTCAAAGCATCTCGCATTTCTCCGTCTGCGTCGAGGGATGTTGGAACTTCGGTCTCTTGTGCTGAATAAGCTATGCTGTCCCTTCCAGTGCCTTTAACTGCCATTAGCAAATAAGAAATACATGCATGTAAGTTATGACCTATGATTTTTCCGCCATATCTTATGAAATGTGTTTTGTTACGGCTTGAAGCATTAAATTCCAAAGCCACCTGCATGACAGTCAATAAATGTCCCCTCTGAATGGCATATTTAGGAGGAAGGAAGTCGAAGTGAAGCAGACTCACAAATCTCCTGAGTCCAAGGGTGTGCGCTGGGGGGAGCGTCCCAGTTTGCACAGAGAGCCGTGACGGAGGGATACTAAATATGAGGAGTCAGCACATGAAAAGGAAGGCACACACAGCCTGGCCCATGTGGCAGAACCTGATACTCCCTGAGCGGAATGGAGCCGAAAGGAGGCCCAAATCAGGCATGCTTGTTGAGAGCACCCCTTCTCAGCCACGGTTATTTAGTGAGCCCTGATTTCTAAAGGTTTCTGACCGCTCTCCCCCTTTCAGTTTCCCGTCAAGATCATGAATTTCCTGTCTACTTCTTTTTTTCCCTCCAGCCTTTAACAGCAACAGGCAGGTGTGCACTTGATACTCCCTTCCCTATACTTGATATCCTAATATTATTGCAAGGATCACAGAGGTGCTTTTATCAGTATTTCTTTCCACTTAAGCTCTGTTTCATCAGGAAAAGCACATATTCATCCTTTTAGTGGGTGATAATTAAGACAAAGAATAGATATGCAGTACAAAACCACACTGAGAGTATTTAATATCTTTGACAAGGCATGCTGTGACTGTGACACTTCAGGGAAATAGATGTGTATCATATATTCATTCTTTGTGGACGTGTTTATTTGGAAAATTGCTTGTAAGAGTTGTGAGAGGTGCTCAGGAGAAGCAGCTTTGCAGAATGGCTTTGGAGGGTGAACACAGTTGCGTGACAGTGCAGCGGGGACCCTGTCCTCAGTGAATTCCATCCTGAAGTATATGGCTCTTGTGGTTTCCGGTGGTTTCTGAAGTCTTGGAGGGGACTGTTGATTTATAATCTCAGATGTCATTCTTCATAGTGACACTCCACTGACACAAACCTGGAACTCTGATACTTCTCCATAGTAAGCCAAATTGCATATTGTGCAGATAAATAAATCCTTTCTGTTGCACTACATGAACTTGCGTTTGGCTCATATTATAAGAGCGATGGCAACGTATTAAAACTAGGACTCCAGTTTGGGCCATAAATCTCAAAACAGTAAAAAAAACCAAGACAAAACACACCTCTATGACAATGTTTATCTCTGCTAGCACCTTTGGAGGTTTCTAGTAGTATGTAAGCAGTCGTTTTGTGGCCACTCTAGATTAAACATGGACATCTGATATTTGTAAAAGTTTTAATCGAACTTCTTAACATATTTTTTCTTGTACATTGTATTTCTAGAGTGACTCCTCAGTAACGAGCCCTGGCATGAAACTGCCACTGTTAAGTGTGTAGATTTCCGGAAGGCCTATGGTGATATTCCTTCACAAAATTGGCACATTGTAAAGATTGTAAGATGGGTTTATTCCTTTGTCACTTTGTGGATGCTTAATCTAACATGTTAGCTGCATCCCAAAAGCTGGGCTGTGGTCCAGGTAGACTGTATTTCTACACCACTGTGTCACTGAAATGCTCTCAAGATCCTTCAAATACAGCCGTGAAATGGAGCTCACATTCTGGTGATTCTAAGGGTCTTATCTTATGCTTTGTGATCTTCTGTCGCAGATAATGGTTTGCAAAATGTCTGCCTCGGAGAAAGTTTAAGAGAAAACCTGGCACATTGTTTAAAAAGGCCATAAAATGCATTCCTGAAGACCTTACCAAAGGGAGGGCTAGTTTAGCCTGGATACCAAAGTGAAATAAATAACACTGGATACTTTTCTGTTGGGCCTTTAAGCCTGTATTAATCTGTATCTCCTAACTGTGGTTACACCCACGAGAATCACCATGTCTGTGGTCCAAACTATTTCTCCCATTTGTAACTAAGAGAGAAGTGGGCAGTACTGCTTAAAAGCACAGGGGCATTGGTCACTTCCCCAAATGGACCAGTTTCAAAAGGAATGAATTCCAAAACATTTTAGGACACTTTGTATCCAAACCCAATGTAGGAAGTCAGACTTTTTTCAGCATCAGTGTGGTGAATTTGGTCTGAAAATGGCCTGAAACCCATATTTTAGCAGCCTCTGTCTGACTGACTGTCAATGAGGTTTGACGTGTACCCAAGGTATCTGTGCACTAGGAAACAAGCAGCCTCTTTTTGGCCAGGCTGCTTCAAACATCCAGTGTTTCATCCCTGATTTGTTCCTCCCTCCAGTCAAAAGGACATCCACCCATTAGCAAAAACAGTCTCTGTAATTTACTCGTCAAGAAGGCAGGATCCACAGTTTACTGAGGTCGTCTTGCTTCTCATTTTCTCGCCCGCACACCAGCGGCACCGTGCATGGATACCACATCCCTGTGCTTTAATCTACAGGATAAACAATCAACTCATCTCGAGTTAGTCTCCTGCAGTATTGCACTAAATCTTGCATTCACTTCACATATACCCTGGTAGATGATTATGTTCATACTAAAACTGATTTGACATTGATATTAGGAGATACACTTCAGATATCCGACAGGCAGATGTATGTGGAACGTGCAGTGATGAGGAATAGATTCACAGACCTGCTGTTGCCATGCAGTCTCTGCATCATAGATGGCCTAAACAGTGTAAAATTCTTCATCCACACCCAGAGATGACATCAGCGATGTCAAACCCGCCTTGAGTGAGTGCATCAGGAGGGCAATGCGCCATAGATGTTCCCTAACCATCTGACTTTTCGCTCATCAGTAAATCAAGCTGATTATCATGAATGCTCCGGAACTACACATAGGATCCAAACATTTTATAAAGTTGTATGTACTTATGCATTTATGGGACCACAAGTATTTACAGGGGTGGTACTGGGGGTCAAATGCAAGAAGACATCTTTTGAGGTTGCAAGTAACAATAGAAGAAGAACAGAAAGACTTAAACTCCTTCAAGATCTTTAACTTGAGCATGTCAGGGGTCAGTTTTGGTGCTGGTGTTTGATGTCAGTTTATATTTTGTAAATATGAAGTTTATAGCTTTGTTCCAATTCATGCAGAGAATATGTATAATGGAGTGGGGGGTCTTATTACCATATGCCTGTGAGGACTGTGCTGACAGTGACACTGCCAAGGACTGCTTGAGGCTTTCTGTGCAATCATCCCTGCTATCATAAACACACTCTGTTTTAGTTTGGTTCGGACCCACTCTGATAAACAGGAGGCAGAAACACTCGGCGTGTGTGCATGCAGCTGTTTATACGTGTATGTACGTGTGTGTGATAGGTCTGGTCCAGGCAGAGTAGCTGGTAATTGCTTTTGTGTATTTTCTTCTGTCGGAGCACGAGGGAGGGAATGAAGTGGGTCTGGTCCAATTACGCTTCTCTAACGCGGCGCATAAACATTTCAACTCCTAGTGCCTTTGTATTTATCGTAGCGCACTTCCTACAGTAATGGTGGCCATATTTCTCTGATAAAAAGGGCTTGGTGTGGAAGGGGAAGAGGAGGAGGTAGGGTGTGCTTTGCATGCAACAGGGCGCTACACACTGTTATTCTTTGCTCAGTGTTTGATGGGTGGGAGGTTTGCCAAGGAGGTTGTGTGTGTTTATAGTGTCAAATGCGTACCACATGTGGGCTCAGGTCTGCTCCTTCACCCACCCCCCCTTCTACCCCCCCTCTCCCTCTCTTCCTTTACCCCCTAAAGGAGAGCGTCCTCATACAGGGGGTAATGAGACAGTGTGTCACTATCATCTTTAGCTGGGCCATGCACCTGCTTTGTAGTCGTCAAGCACTTAGATTGCTTGACCAGCCGTCTAAGAGATTCATATGGATACAGGTACTGCTTATGTCATGACACACAATAAAGAGAGTTTTGAGGTCCATGTAGTTCATGCATTTAATGGTCTATAGTAGGGGTGGGCAATATGATGCTTATTGTTAGTGTGATTGCATCATACCACATCAAAATGCACTTTTCTTATTAGAGACTTCAGTAACTAGAATAATGACCGAATGCAGGGTTCATTACAAAGAGAGCATGATTAGCCTAATTTAATAGAATAGTTTGTCTTATTTTCCGTTCCAGCTTATCAGCTCTTTGGAAAACTAAATGTTGTGATACATTTCATTTATCATAGAGATGTAGTCTATCTTTGCTATTTTGCCAGCCCCTCGAATCCTGCCAATTATATATTTTATAGCAGAATATAAAAAGTTAAAACTGACCTAACACTGTGAAGTGATGCATATTAGAGCTT
This sequence comes from Brachypetersius gabonensis, assembly GCA_037577145.1. Taxonomy (NCBI): domain Eukaryota; kingdom Metazoa; phylum Chordata; class Actinopteri; order Characiformes; family Alestidae; genus Brachypetersius; species Brachypetersius gabonensis. The sequence continues at coordinate 19,635,683 of JBBJLR010000002.1, read as the reverse complement.
GAAATATTTGTCCAAACTCAACAGGACGTCACTTTACAAAAACGTTTTGGGTCGGGTTCAAAATTCACATCAAGGTTCTCACAGCTTGTCTCCCACTTTTTAGTTTAAGTTTTTAAGCTGTCATGCTTGAATACTCATGTTGTTGACAGTATTGATCCACAAAGTCCACACTCTTGAAATAACCAGTAAATTATTTCATTAAAGGACAGATAATTATGGTCAAATGAATGCTTGTATTTCAGTAGTTGGGCCAAAATATATATATTTTTTAATTAAATGTAATATTTGTGAAGAAAGAGTTTCAGGATTGAACAGGAGAATATCTCAGCATGAGAACTGTGGGAAGTTTATCCAGACCGTAACGTTTGGGATATTGTTTGGAAGCTGTTTTGGCACTTTGGGTGATGATGGGTGGTTCGGGTCAGTTTCAGACAAAATTTTGTTGGACATGGGTCAGTTTCTGGCTCAAAACTCAATCTTGTTTGGGTTGAGCAATGCTGTGTGTCAGATAAGGTCAGACAGAAGATTCTCAGACTGTGTTCAGGTTTGGACAAAAGTTTCAGGCCCTATTTAATCGCTAATGCATAGCCATGGAATTTCCATTGAGCTCTGCAGCAGTCAGCATAAACCAACTGCCATGTTTTTTTATTGTGCTATACAGTGACCCCCTTGTAGCCCTGAACCCTGCTGTTAGTTCTTTCAAAGGAACAACCTCCTTAAGCACTGATTTATACCTATTCTTGAACATTTCATTGCTTCCAAAAAGGGGCCTTGCGTTAAAATTTGAGTTTAAATCATACTCTTTCATTGCAACTACTCTGACAGTGTCATAAAGTACTGTAATGAAAGCACAGCATGCGCTGGTAAATGCAAGCATTGTGCCAGCATCTCAAATCTTTTTGGTTTGACTTTCTGTTCTGTTGCCACTCATTCTCCTAATTCATTTGAATAGCTCTGATAAGCTTCAACGAAGAACAGGAGACAAAAGGCGAAACGAGGCCCAGTCCCATTCTTCTTCAAGTAAATATGCTTTTGGCATCATGGTTTCCACCAGCCCAGCTGCTCAGAGCCAAGCCTGGGATGAAGGGCAGATGTTACGGCAAATGTGTTTCCTCTGCAAGGTTTATTTATGCAGCCTATTTATACACACACTTTGTTTATTTACTTCATTAGCCCTTGTAGTGTCTGTCAGCAGGTCACTTCCATTGAGAAATTAAGAGTGTTTACAGTTTCCCCCTCAACCAAACACACTCACGCACGCACATTCACAATCGCTGGTGGCAGACCACTTCCTAAGATGAGGTAGATAGGAAACATAAAGGGCTGACACATGTCGGACAGAAAGTTTGGCTGACGCTGAATTTGCAGAAAACATCTGAGGCTCCACCTTCTAGACTTCTAGCATGAGGAAGTCATGAAGTTATTGCCATGACACCATTCAGACATGCCATTTTTGTACTCTGTTGTTTGTTTTTAGTTTGGTGAATGTAACGACGCAAGTAGTCTATTAGAGTAGAAGTGAAATCCGTTTTCCAAGACAATGCAAAGTGGGTGGGGGGTGGGGGGCAAACATGCTGTCTGTCCCCCATGATCCAATTATAGAGATCTATCAGTTCGTGATGAAGGATCAGAACTAGTTTAATTCAGTCCCTGAAGCCAGATGTGAGTTCAGATGTGTCCTTGGGAATATTCAAATTCCACAGTTGTTTACAATGACCAGAATACAGACAGCATGTCTTAATAGCCTCCACTCAGCAGTAAGATGCAATCAATTTAATACCATTTTGAAAAAGGTAAGCCCATTGGAATTATATTACTGCCAAGTGTTTATCCTTTTTTAAAGCAATTCCTGCTGAAATGCCCATGTCCATAATTTTTTTTGTCAGCGGTGGATGGGACCTTAACCCATAGATGGAAAGTCATTGGTATGGACACCATAGGACTAAAACTCAGAATTATTCTCAAATTCAATCTAATTCTGGCTCTGAGTAAATAAGATCTCTTTCCTTTAGCACATCCTTTAGACCTGGCTTTTGCAACAAAAGGATTTGTTGGTGTACACCGTACAAAAAAGTTTGTCTAGAGCTTTTTAACAGTTTGTCAGCGTTAAGCAGTTATTGGTTGCACTGCAGCCCACCATGTCACCTCCTGAGGCGCAGTGGGAATGCCGTACGCCCCTTTTCCCCCAGCCCCTAATTCAAAGCATCTTTCAGTGAGCGAGGCTCTGAAAAGGATGTGGCTAAAACAAATAAAAGAATCATAAAGGAGGGATCAAAGCAGGCTTGCAAATCCATTCCTTCTGGGCAAAGAGTCTTTCAAATAAAAGAAAAAAAGGAAAAGAAATCCCACATCCCGACTACATATCTCATGGAACGGGTCACTGGCAAACGCGTGCCTGCGTTGGCTTGATGGAACGGACAGCGACAGGCCTGGCCTCCAGCCTCTTCCTCCCAACACCTCCCTCCTTCCATTTTTGCAGAATGCCTATGAAGCTTTTATCATAACTCTCCCTATTTATCAAGGCTCCAGGGGGACGTTTCGTTTTTTTTGTGTGTGTTTTTTTTTGTGTATGTGTGTGTACATGTATGTATTGGGCTCTCAAAGACAGATGTTGGCATGAACACATGACAATTATAAAGTGCAGGCCACCAGGAAGTCGGTAATGCTCGAGTGTGCCTGGGCAGGAACATTTGGTCTGCAGAATTGTGAAGATAGCTCTCAACACAGCTGCCTTCTCTCCATCTGTCAGAGTCCACAAGGGACTTCCTTAACCTGCTCCATTTAGCCTCACAGCTGAGCAGCCAGGCCCCCATGCATTCACTTCCATCTTCATCCGCCCTGAAGGGTGAGGTTTTTCTGGATCCCTCACACAAATGTCAGGCCACGTTAAAGGACAGTGGGTAAAATTTGACCGGAGTGGGCCTTCACATGTAGCGCATACTTGCAGCATGATTCTTCCTCTGCACTCGTAATTCGCAAGCGCTGTCGTTTAACAGTCAATTTACAACATGTAACATTTTGCATTTCACAACACATTTTCATTGTGAAAGAAGAAAAGGAATTATTGAAAGCCATAAGGAAAAATCAAACGAAGCTGGCGCGTGAGACCAAGCAGTGTTACTTGTTAGATTTATTTCACAAAGGATCAAAGAGTCCCTTTTTTTTCAACTAAGCCTCATTATGAGTAATTTTCCGCTGCGAGGAAAAAAATGTTCGGACCCTGCATTGGGCAGAAACACATTTGGATAGTGAGAAATACATATCCCAGCCTCAGTGGTACTGAAGCTCGGCCCTTTGTTTGACTTGGTGTAAGCTGCGTGTCAGAAAAGATTGGCACTTTGGTTTACTTCCCTTGCTGGTACAACCACCCAGAGTTCTCCCGAAGAACAAAGGAGTCACTGTATGACAGTTTCTGCAGACGGGAGAGTCCGAGAAAGCCTTTGTAATCACCACAAAGGACATACCAGTGGGGTAAGTCAATAACTCATCCAGCAAACAAACTCTGATGTCGGTAAATGATCCAAACCAATTTTTTTATTTTGGTACGTCTTTGGCTTGTGGTCTGAAATGAACAACGGTGCTGTGTGCTAATCTTCTGACCTGTATCATGACTGTAAACAGAAAAGAAGCATGCTTGAAGCTATCGTCTTGTGCTATAGGCCTCTTTACGGACATAGTATTTTCCCATGAGTGGGATAGTGACACTGATATTCTTTGATGGGAACCATCAAATGAAACCTGTTTATGCAGGTCAGGTTTGCTCAGAGGCAAAGTGAAGGCTAAAGATGACAGCCTGCCACATTTCATAGCATCGGGTAATACACACTCCCTTTTTGTCATGATAGGGCAACACAAACCAATGCATTTCTGGAATGACCTATACAGGATGAAGGGGAGAAAAGTATGAAGGGGAGAAATGAGTATAATGAACTCCAGTGGGATGAGTAAAGTGAAAATCTGATCTACTCAGAAGCGTGAACCAGTCCTCCTGTGGAGCAGGGGCATTGCGTAATAATAATAAGGCACTGACCCCTGCAGAACTTGCCATGCAGGGTATCCCTCCACAGCCTTCTAGCCTTGAAAAGGAATAGTTCCCAGCTATTAAAATACCTCCAAAAATATGGGATGCTTATCAAATAATAAGAACCACATTGCCCTGTTTCCTCGCCAGCCTGGCAGGGACTTTAGCTGAGGAGATATCTCCACCTTTCAAGTCACCTTTGAAGTCTGCAACCTTATGCGGCTTTGAGAATGTCTGGGAATGTAGCTTGGCTATACAGGCTCAGAGGAGCTCTGACTGTTTGAGGGTCAGGGGTCCGTTGCAGCCTAACCGTGGCCCTATCCTCCAGCCACCTCACATGAGCTGGACTGGGCCGCATGATCAGCTGTCAGCGCAGAGCAGAGTCACAGAAACAGGCCATCTCCCTGAAGAGGTTTTAAAATCCTACAGGCTGACTTACGAGCGTGTTTTGGCAAATTTCATCACTGTCCCCACTAAAAAACATAAGTGATCCATTCTCCTTTTAGAGAATAAAGATGAACTATGAACTATCTACTGTGGAGTGCGGGGGAGACTCGTATAAATGGCATAAAGTATTTTTCCATGGTGACGTTTTTCCAAACTTAAATGGTCCAGCTAATTTAACTAGAGGCACACTGCAGCAGTGCTCAGATCTGACCTGTCAGAGGAACTTACCATCACAGGTTGGTCTTTCGCTGCTGACAGCTATATTTCCATACAAGGTCTTTTGGGTTAGAATGCAGTCTTTACATTAACCAAGGGTAAGAGGTAGTAGTCAGTGTGGTAAATATCTGGGAGATGTTAAGGCAGGCAGAGGCAAAAGCTGTTAGCTGTTTCAGTTAAACTTCCAAACGACAACTGCACGTTTAATATTTGTTGTTTCTGCATATTATCCAAAAAATAATTTTCTAAACTTTAAAGAAGACTGCGTTACTTCTAATATCAATCTTAAACATTTTTCATTTCAGACAAGTTTGGTGTATTTATATTGCTGCATTAATAATCAGTGTACAATGTAGGTGCTGTGTTCAGTGGATGTAGAGAAATTCAAACCAAAAAGGTAGATACATGGTTTTTATTTGGATAGCAACAACATGCATAAATGTAAACGTAGTGTGTATAACAAATAGGTTGCAAAGTCCAAACAATGTGCTTTAAATAAAAGATCTAGCATCTTTCCTAATATGTGCTACACATTTCATAATATTCTAAAATATCTTGCTCTAGATGTACAAGACAAATCGAAAGTAAGTTACTTGCCTTTTTCCAGTTAAGTTCTGTCTGTTAATTGTCCCTTTTTATCTGTTGCCTGTTACTAAATCACCCCAAATAACCCTTGCAGTGTTTAGTTTCCTGAGCTGGAGGGGAGGAATACCTTCATATGGTAATCAAGGTTGGGTAAACACTGCCGTGGCATGCGTATGCAAGGATGGCCGTCTGTCTTTGACATTTAAGTCGGACGCTCACAATCACGCGTGCATTCCTCTTGCATGTCTCATATTCCTCATGTCCAGTCCAAAACGGCTCCCTCATGCAGTTCTTTCAGGAGGAAATTATTTTTCATTGCCCCCGAAAGAGAAGGCCGCTGCCAAGCAGTGCTGATCCACATTCTCTGTTCTTGGGTTGCCAAGTCTTCTCAGACTCCCCCTGAAACACTGCAGCCATTCTCCAGGCCTGTTCCTGCAGAGCAATGGGAGATGAGCTTCAGCAATGACCCTCTTTTCTGCCTGTGTTCATCACTCTAAAGGCTGCAAGAAGGTATTTCATTTCAAAAATTTTTTCCTTTCAACTTACATCCAGTTCAATTCTCTTTTCATCTTATCCACTGCATAAATTTACCAAGGTCATGGCCATATTGTTTTACAAAGATCATTTAATTTTTGTTTCATTTTTGTGTTCATGTAAGCTGTCATGTCTCATGTAACGTATTTCTAAATAATAACTAAGAGCTACTCTGGCCACATTCTTTGTATTCGCGGTCTCTTTTGAAGGATTTGTTTTTTCTTTCAACTTTTATGCAGTTGAATTATTATGAACTTCATATAAATGTCGCCATTAAAGTGAATGTTAGGTTACCCACATACATTCCCCTTTGGCCAGTCAAAAACACAGACTCTCATGCAGGGAAATAACCATCACACTCTGGTGCCAAGATGCCATGGTTGTCTTGCAGCAGATGAATCAACTGGGGAACAGAAATAGTACTTTATTGCTGTGATTCAGTTCTTTGTCCTGCAATAAGTCACCAAGTCCACCAAGCACTATGCCTCTGTCCAGATTATGTTAAGTATAAAATCATCGATGGCATGTTGCCACACAGATCAACCAGATTGACACATGTAAGCTCAGTAGTATTGGCAAGATGACATTTTAGTTTGACTCCAAATTAGCAAGTGATTCAGTTCCGGACCCCGAGCCAAAGTTGTCAGTCCAGCCAGTGCTGTTTCCATAGGCATGCAGCGCGCCAGAGAAGAGGCCTTGAAGTGTCTGGTGCTTGTCCGGCTGGCTTCTCTCGCTCTCACCCGGTGTATCGTGAAATATGATGAGTCATTGATCCAATGTTTTTCTCCTCCATGGAAGCACTTTTATCCCATTTCCTGTTGCTGTGTCTCTCTGATTGGTGTTTATGTTTAGCAATCTGTTTCTCATAATCTTTTGTTTTTAACCTTTTTCAGTTTCCTTTTCAAATCAACTTTCTTTTTTTCGAAAATAATAGGAGATTTGGGTCCAAAGCACTTGGCAACACTTGAAACGCAATAGGAAGTGCAACACCTTCAGCATAGGCTGCGGAGCTGAGGCATGAGCCGCTCTGGCAACGTAAAGTTCCGCATCAGTCAAGACCAGATGATGGCTGTTCCTGTGATTTGATACTGGTGAACTGTGTGTAGATGGCTAATTATTTCAATTCTAAGAGAAACCAATTTAGTGAAGTCCATATTATCAGTCCCTTGCAGTCTTCATATATTTTCTTTGATCTTGCACATCTCTCTGCAGTAATAAGAATATATCTTTACTCACCGCACGGCAGCAACTCTCTTTGTAATGCTTAAAGTATGCCTTTTTCTCTCTCTCTTTCTCTCCCTCTCTCTCTCTCCCTCTCTCTCTCTCTCCATGGGAAATTAAAGTGATACCGCAATGACTGTGACCTTTCGCCAAGCCTTGAGGGTTTCTGCAATTAGCAATTATGGTCACATGGCTTCTGTGGAGGCCCCCGCTTTGTTCTCATTTACCAGTTAAGGATTTCACATGGGCCTACAATTGCTATGTATTTTTGCAAAATTACTGGCCCTAACTTCGATAAAATTTTTTGTCTAGGCATTTTAATCCCTGCCTAGAGATAAATAAGGGTGTCAGGATATTTGCAGAGAGCAGTATGCTGCTTTGTTTAATGCAATCTGAACTCCATTTATGTTGTTAGGGATTTGTAAACAGTATAGAAAAGTCTTCTCTCCGAGGAGGCAGCAGAGCGAACAGCACACTCCGACACGTGGCCCTTATTGATGTTTTCTTTTTCTGCTTCAGTGCAGCTCTGCCTTACATGCAAATGCCTGCTCAGAGCTTGGGCATGCAGAGGAAAACAGACTGGCACATTCTAGAGGTGGGCTCTCTGGGGACATCACCCCTTCAGCACTGGCACCCCCTCACCCACCAAATTGTCCTTTACACGGAAACCATGCAGGCCTTCAAAATTGCTTTCAGATGTGATCTTTGGGTTACAAAAAAAAGCTGTGTGGCTTCCTTCTCTCAGGGGTTGAATTAATTTATTGCTGTTTATTAAAATGCTTCAAGAGTCTTTCTGGTTTTAGATTTAATAAATATGCGTGGGTGGCAATGTCCTCAGAGCTCTTTAAGGGTTTGAAAGGATGCATCTGTGTGGTGTCTGGGTTTTGCACTGTCAAAGCCTGGCCTGTTTTTTCCCCGATTAATGATACATGCAATTCTGTTTTGTTGTATGTGCACACTCAGTGTCAATTTCTCCTAAGTAATATACCAGTTAGAAACATCCACAATGAGCATTTACTTAGCATTAAACACTTATTTAAAAAGACTAGACTTCTGTTTTGTTCTGAAAAGAAGTGTTCACGACAACATGCAGTACTTTCCTTCAGTACACTGCACTGCATGTGCCGACAACATTTGATGCTGGAGAGCGGTTGTAAAAAGAGCCATTACTCTTTCAAATGGGTTCCCTCTAAAGAGTTATGCACCTTTCATAGTCTTATATCGACCGGAATCCTTTTGCTTTATATTTTTAAAGTTTTTGCTAAATCAGGAGATTTTTTCATGGTTAAATATGTTTCTAAATGGCTTATGGCCTGGGGGTTTCTGAAGTTTTTTTCATTGGCTAAAATGTTTAATATTACAGTTACAGTATTATTTATTCTGTATGTAACTGTACACTCACCTAAAGGATTATTAGGAACACCATACTAATACGGTGTTTGACCCCCTTTCGCCTTCAGAACTGCCTTA
>JBBJLR010000002.1:19583993-19612356 GCA_037577145.1 Brachypetersius gabonensis | reverse complement strand
TGTGTGTGTGTGTGTGTTTGTGTGTGTGTTTGTGTGTGTGTGTGTGTGTGTGTGTGTGTGTGTGTGTGTGTGTGTGTCTATCTGTCTGTCTGTCTGTCTGTCTGCAATCGACCTGTGTGAGCAATGGATGCACTTTAACGTAGCGGAATTTACTAATGAGCAAGACTTTTGGACATCTTCAAAGTTGAGTGTTCAAAGAAACATCCAATAAACATTCATAGGAGAAGCTGTAGTCTTTTTATGTTAGTATTCCTCAAAACCCTTTTTGGTTCTATTTGGGTCCTTCATTTCTAAGCGTGTCATATATCTCCTCTCTGTTCTGTCTTGCAAGCACTGTTTCTCTGCTGATAATGGCCCTCTGTGGATATAATTAAGCAGGAGCATGGAGTGGTATGGCAAGTTCATTAGTGTAGCAATCTGCTGAAGCTCAAGCGTCTGGTTCATCTTGAGGTAAGTTTCCTTAGACGGCCTTCTGAGGGGTGGTCCTGTCTTGCCTCATGGGCCTAGGCTTTGTCTAGCTTCACCTGCTCAAGTGGATATTGTTCTCTTGACCACAGACGCTCCTGCTGTTTTACACAGCCTCTGTGTCCCTACACCTCTATTTAACTTGAGACCTGCTCTGAATGTTCCTGCTCTGAAGATGGATTTTTGGGGGCTTGGGTGTTTCAGACCTAGTCTTTAGAGATTGGAACTGACTTCATTTATACGTTTGGCTGACTCCTTCGACCAGGGTGATGTGCTTAACAGGACCCCACTGCGTCTCCAGGGGAAGTGGCAGGTGTGTGATTGCTCGCAGGATCCCAGGACACCGATCAACACAACACCAGCTCTGCTGAGCTATTGCAATAACAGAGGCCTCAGTTACACCCCTCAACCAGTGTGCCTCTCCACTTACATGTTGTGTGGCCCAGGAGAAATGTGTGTGTCAGTGTTACATGCAGTCTGAATGATTTACACCTCTGGCTGGGTACAGGTGGACGCTCCTATTCCCTGCTCCTCACCAGGAACTTCTGCTGTACCTATTAGAGTGACAATCTAGGATCAGCTTAAGTGTTCATGTGACTGAATTATGACCAATTAATTCTATGGCTGAATCTATGGGGTACCTGGTGGTCTGGTGGTTAGGGAGTTGCTCCTATGATTGAAAAGTTGTAGGTTGGAATCCCAGGACTGCTAGTGCCACCACTATGGTACCCCAGAGCAAAGGTACCATCCCCACACACTGCCCCCTGGGTGTCCACTGCTTCACTTGGCGAATGGGTAAAATTCAGAGAAAGAATTTCACATTATTCACACTGTGAGCTGTGTAACAAGAACAGCCGCTTTACACTTTTATATCAGCATTCGCATGACAGCAGATCCACTATGTGCTTTTGCAGCAGGTAAGGTATAGTAAGAAAAATTACTTTATGGGTAATAGGTATATATTGTTTATACTTTGTCTTTTACAGGTTGATTCTTATTTTCTTTGCAACTTTGTAAGTATTGCAAGTAGAAGACCCATTAAAGTACTCCCTAGTACCCATGATGCCCTGCGTATAAAGGTAGTTATTATTCAATAGAATTTCTACCTTGTTCAAAACAACTTCCATTAATTTAATTACATTCAGCCATAGGAACATTAGTGTGATTGCAAGGTTCACAGGTTCTGTACCACAAACACCAACACAACTCACCCCAAAGTTATTGGATGATGCTCCATTACTCCAGAGAATGCAGTTCTACTGCTTCACAGGCCTGTGTTGGGGACTTTATACCCCTATAACCATGCCATCAGAATACCCCCACAGCATAACAGAGCCACCACATTAGCCAGGCCCATTTTGTTGCTGAAGCCCACAAATTTTTTCCTTTTACCATCTTGATCCCAAATTGATTGATAACTGTGTCTATGCTCTCTTATAATTAGTCAGACCTCTCACTTTGGACCTTAAGCATTTAGAGCAAAAAACTAGAACTATGAGAAACTTCAATTCTTAAAATGATAATCAACTAAATTCTGCTTCAATTCTATTCACTTTAGTCATTTTAGGTAGGTTATTATTTGGCTTAATTAGTAATCTCTGATCAGTGTACTGATAACTTATATCAGATAACTGATAACTGATTTATCTCCATACTGTGAAGATGAACTGATGTGCTCGTTATTATTCAATGCCTTGCAGTAAAACACACAAAAGGTTTTTTTTAAGGAATAGTTTATATTATCAACATGCTCTACCGAGAACACTGTTTTAAACATTTTGGGAATAATTACAGGAATATTACTCACCCAGCTGAAATCACAGCCTTTCCTGTGTTGCGAAACCTTTAAATATTCTGATGGGCTGGGCACATTATTACGCTATTGCATTAACACATTATTTACTTAATGCAGACAATTATTCTATCATGCGTTAATGCAGTTTTTAAAATATTTTTATTTTGAACAGCTTTGCATCTTGGCCAGTTCTCGCGGGCATCCCATTACTATTGTATGGACAAAAGTCATAGGACGCCTGACCATTACACCAACAGGGACTTTTAATGACTCTGCATTCAGATACATAGACTTTAATATGGAGTTGGTCCACCTTTGCAGCTGCTACACTCTGGACTCTGAGTGTAACTTGTTTTTCTATAACAAAATAGATAAAACATGAATGCCCTGCAGTAGCAGAAAGTTTTGGTTTAAAATTTGATTTGATTATGTTAATGTTTAAGTTGAAATTTACAAGAAATATTTGAACTGCAGCTGTGTAACTGTGTTAAAGGGAAACACTGTACTTTAAAAATAAGTGAGCAATACACTAATTTAAATTGATTAATTTTGCGTGTAACAATATGATTAATCGCATAAAACCACACGATTAATCACAATTAAGACTTTTATCATTGCCCAGCATTAATTTGAATATAAATATACAATTCTTAAATGGACAAAAACTAACAATGCTTTAAATGATTTTATGTATAGAACAACCATGTTATGGTGGTGCAACCTTGAGAAGTAATGTTTTGTTTCAACAAAATCACAAGTAACAGGTAAAGACTTGGTGAGAAGAGTCCCCAGGTAATCAGAACTGCATTTTCTAAATATATGTAATGATACTAGTAAACATACCATATGCTGACAGAACTGTCTAGAAATTATGTCCACTAGTCTTGCATACAATGAATTTAGATCATAATTAAACAAACATTGAATAAAGTAAGTAGTGACTACACACGTTGCTTTCTATAGTAGATTGTGGTATTGTTTGCTTATAGACAACAGACATATTTAAACAATTTTTCATGCAAATTACTTATTAAAAATGAACTTTAAAAAATGCACAGCAACAATAGATGAGTAGTTCTATTTTTGCTTGATCAGAAATCAAAGCAGTTTGCATTATGCCAGAAAGACTTAAATTGTTCACCAGTAAATGAGAAGATCGGAAAGATTAGAAGATCTGAAAGACAAACATATCAGAACTAAGAGTTTTAATCTGTGTTAACAAATGTAGAAATCTGTATACTGCTGCCTGAGCTCCCCTTTAGGGCCCTTGAATTTTACCTTAGACTTACACTTCACTGTAAATGTCCTGCTTGTGTTTACACCAATCATGACTCTATTGTTGTCTTGAGCTTGGCCAATCAGCAGTGTAAACGGGCCGTGTTTGTCCAGGGCCGGGGCGGTGGAGCAGGCCACCTGGGCCCTCACAGCCCTGTGAGCCTGAAAGTAACCTTGGCACCAGGGTCACAAGTGCACCTCTCATTAAACTGCACTGTTTGTTCAGAAAGGCTGTGTGAGAGGAGAGGAAGCTGCCGGCACACTTGCAGCAGTAATTTGCTGCAGGCCAGCAGTCCAGTCTTCCAAAGTACAAGTTAAATTTACCATGAAAATTTAAGATGAAATCACAGCAGAACTTATATTTAAGCAACCTAGAACACACAAATATTACATGGTGTGCCTTTAACATAGAATTTGCTTAAATATCATCATCATTTATATAACAGTAAATTAATACGGGACAAATGTTTTCAAATATGTGAAAAGACAGACAGCTGGAAGTGAATGTATTTACTCATTAATATCAAATTCATTTTGTGTGATAATGAAAAATGCAACAGAATGTGTGAAGAATATATTTAGCTCACTGATCAGCTCCCTCTCTCTCTATCATTCCTTCCTTCCACTTCTCTCTAACCTGTCTGTCTGTCCCTCTTTCTCTCTCTCTCTGTCTCTTTCTCTGTCTCTCCGTCCTGCTTCATGGTCTCTCCGTCTCTCTCTCTGTCTCTCTCTCTCTGTCTCTCTGTCTCTCTCTCTCTGTCTCTCTCTCTCTGTCTCTCTCTCTCTGTCTCTCTCTCGGGTTGGGTCAGTTCATGCACAAAACTAAGACATAGTATTCAGTATTATTGTATGAAAAGGCTGCACAGGCACAAATCAGTCCCAGCTGAACACAATCATCATGTTTGATTGTCACTCTAGCTTCTGTCATCGCTAGGTCCCATTTACCTTTTTCTAGCCTATAATTTCACTTACAAAAACAAAAACAGAAAAACAGTCTTCAGAATTTGCTCTGGAAAACTCTGGGAACATATGAACAAAAGAATATTTTGGACATCTACTACATGTCCAAAATAATAATATCTACTACACATGGACACTACTGGATGAACAGAAGTCTTCTTCTGTAGGTGTAGGATAACCTGCAGTGAGAAAGGAAAGGTGTGTCTTTTCATTTGTGCGGTACAGATGTGGCTACTGTGGTCGACCTGCTGAAAGAGTCCTGTTGTGTTGGAAAGTGAGAAAAAACTATAGCCACCAGATACCGATTTTCTTACACTCTTCTTAAAATAATCCTGTTTGCTTTGTGTGTGTAGGAAATCTGCGGTTTTAAACGCAGATATATATATATTTATATATAAATAAATGAGGAACTGGATGAGGATTTTTGTCATTTTTCTTTTTGCACGCTTATTAAAGCATTGCAGGCTTGGCCTGTCAGAGCCCAATCCATTGTGTGTGATGGAAGCGTTCTGGCTCATTTGCTTCACCTCAGCTGAAATCAAAGCGAGCAGCAGCATTCTGGAGGCCCCTGGCACCCCAGAGAGAGGCCATGCAAAGCCCCCAGATCCAGCCCTGACAGGAGACAGAGTGGGTGAAATCTGCATCATATTAAACAAACCTAAATGCTTCAAGCTGTTACACACTCCCTAATGAAACATTTATGAAGGGCCCCTAATGCGATTTCAGAAACACCTTGTCATCAGGGTTAACAAAGAAAATGAAGGCATGTAGATGTAAGAATAAGCCATTCCCTTGGAGCACAGGTACATTTGCATGAATAATTTATCCTTATATCTATAGTTATTCCTAGCCACATTGGCAATGAAGCATACATTAAGGCCCCTGACAGGCACAGGTCGCGATAGGTTAACACAGCCTAAGGTCACCATGACCAGCTGGAGGGGTAAAGCCCCCTTCTGTACAGGGCTGTATGGCATGGGATTCCACTAATGCTCTTGTGGCTGAATAAATAGAGAATCCAACCCTTACATCTTTCAACATCTAATGTAAAGACTTCTTACTGCAGCAAAGGAGGGACAAACCCTCAATACCATCAGTTTCAGAAGAAACACTGGATGGTTCCCCTAAACCTGTACAGTTTAATAAATAAAATGCAATCAAGTAAACCAGACTTTTCTGTGCTTGGAATAGATAATTTGATAATTATCAAATTTTGACCTGATCATTTTGACCAATTTTTATTTTCCACTTATTTCTACACAAGTTCCAAAATACTGACAAACTTCGTTACATTCCAAAGTCCCAAAGCAATTCATTATTATATCCCCTATGGAATCTGGGTTAAGGAGAGTGTAGTTGATTAAATACCTCCATTCAGAATGTCCACCATCATCCAACACAAAATAAACGGATTGTCCTCTACTCCTTACACATTTTAAGCTCCCTACCAGTGCAACATTTTCACTTCCAGTGATCCCCCCCTATTTGAACTTCCTTATGTCGTCCTCTTCTTCAGGGAACTACCAGGGCAATTGGAAAGCACCCACCGTTCCTATTAGACTCCTACTAAGAAGGAGAGTCAGGGGTAAAGCCTGCATCACACCTTCCTTTGGGAGTTCAATAGCAAGTCAATAGAAAGCAATTTCCTTGGGTAAAGATTAGTTATGAGTAAGCGTTACTAAATATCATTGGGCATCCCAGGGCTCCTTCCCTTCTCTGAGACGACGAGGCAGTGGGTGCAAATGAAGAGATTATGTATCCAAACAGAGATGTTTGATGGAACATGTTTGCACTCCTGGTTCACCACAGAGTGTCATATTCACACCATCTCTACAGTCAGTGGAACAAAGCACTTGTTGACACTCAGCTACTTGTCAAAAAGAAGAGAGAACATTATGCGTTTTGCAGTGGAGAACTGACAGATTTTTTTTGTGGGTTTTGTCACTGTTCTGAAACAGGTGAGTGTCACAGAGCATCCAGTAGCAGCAGAAGCAGTCTTGTTGAAGCTGATGGCACTAATGGAAGCAACAGTTATGCCAATGAATAACAGCTGCGCCCTTTTTCCCTGCAGAATATCTACTGTTTGTCTTAGTTTAAAGCACATATTGTATGCATACGCTCGCTGAGGCTGACGGACATGAGGACGCACACCTACACAACAAATGTGAGAGGCGCAAACACAATGTGTACATCTGACTTTACTTAGGATCAACTTGCTGAGATCGTCTGGCGTAGGCCGCATAGTCTTATATGCTGGACCAAGAAGCAACCAATCATGCCATGCATCTGGACTGTAAAGTCACTCAGATCTTAAAGCACATGCTACAAATCATCTTCTCCATGATTCTTTATATGACCTTCATAACCAGCATCATACCTCAGTCTGGTGCCTGCTTCCATCCTCTTTCCAGGTTTTTAATTCTTCAAGCAAACTTCTATTAAAATCCCACGATGTGCCAAAGCCACACAAAGCCTGTCATACTTTTCTTATTATTTTTTTTTTTACCCTTACAGGCATTTGCACCTCCCTTCCTTTCTATTTATTGCAGTCTAAAAACAGCCACAAGTGACCCTCTGCCAATGCATATGAGAGGCCTCTGCAGAAAGGATTTCAGCTTATTAAAGAGTTCCAGGCCATGTGGAGCTGATTTGGAGGTGTCAGGGAGATATAAACGCGTCATCTAAGCAGAGTGAAATATGGCATTGCACATCTTTGATCTGATGTGGGTCATCTCTAGAGCCCAGGCAACACCAACAGAGCATCTACCAGGGTCTGCAGGGAAATGTGCATGGTATTATACCTGCCCTCACAAGCTCATGTTCTAAAGGGGCCGCACTGAGCTGCTACAGCCATATGGAGTCTATCTGAAGCAAAGTGGCTGATAGGAGAGAATGCAGGCAGGGAGGAAAGAGGCCTCACCTTCTTTCAAAGGATACGAGAACAGATGATGTTTAACTTCAGCTGATTTGTGATTCTGTTTTGAGGTGCCTTAAAAAGACAGCCAGACAGAAGTCATTCATTACTATTCACGTGCTGTAGACAGAGATAAGTTAAGACAGAGATAAGCAATATTCTGTTTATACACACACATGAAATAGACCTTCTGTCAGTATAAAATAAAGACTCAAATCAAATTTGCTGTAAACCATAACCAGAGAACCAAATGTGGTGGTACCTCACCCAGAGCATCTGAAACACACAACATTTATCCAATCCTGTAATAACTGTTAAAAAATTCATACTCTCACATTGCCTTCCTTAAAAAGTATTGATTGAGTCTTTTGAACCATTTTAAAGTTTCAAAAAACAATTAAGAGACCATGAATGATCCCTATGATGTTTCAAAGAGTCTACTCACAGTTTAATTGCTGGTTACAGTATAAGCACAGAGTAGTGTGATCTGGCTCTATAAGGCAGTTTCATATACTGTAGCACAGATGATGTCTGATGTGTTTTCTCTTAGACAGATTAGAAGCAGCTTTGAGTGCTGATTATATAAAATTTCTCTTTGAAAAACTTCTGTCTGTTGTGTTCAACTCTGAACAATCATGTACAACCGCTCAGTGTGGAGTTTTGCCGAGTATTATATCTCATGGGTAAGACAGAGATTTAACAAAACCCTGGATTTTGAGAAAAATGTAAAAAAAAATGTATATGTTTTTTCACATTTCTGAGATGAATTTCCATCTGCATGCATCTTAATGAATAACACAGCAAAACAGTTTTAAAACATGAATGCACCAACATGCAGCATTCTACAGACAAAGTGCTATCATTTCCATCTAATGCTAAAGAACAGAAAACAGCTCAGATTATTCACTTCTCCATGTTCAATTGTTGTTTTTCTGTTTTGTTTTTCACTGCATTGCAGCATATTACGTTTTCTCCCTCTCAGGAGCACAGGTAGTGAATTTAATATAATATAATATAATATAATATAATAATTTCATTTAATATGTTAATACATTCACTCAGAACTCAACCTGACCAACAGTGGAGTTGTTTTATGCTGGCAGGTTCATGCCCTGGATAAGCCTATAAGAGGTCATGTTTTAAACCAGTATTAATTTCAGATGCACTGTAAACTAGGAAAAGTTGTGTGTGTGCTTGTGTGCCTGTGTGTGCTTGTAAGCTGGACCATCCATTCAGGACCCTTTGAATTCAGGACCCTTTCCTCCAGGACAGGCTGAGATCATCGTGGCTCTGCTCCTCCACATGTGTACATCGTGTGCATAATTAGGAGGGAGAAAAAATCAAAAGGAGATATGTTTCATAATTTAAACCCTAACGAAACTGACCAACTTCACCAACATATAAAAGATCCAGCAGGCCACTCTGGAGCCCTGGACGCGGGTGAAAGAGAGCTGACAGGCGGGATTATTGTCTTCTTCTCGGAGACAGTGCAGGCCGTCAGCCGGGAGAGCTTCTGAGGCCCTGCCAAGAGCTCCGCGCTGCAGGTCTACTCGGACATGTGTTCGGGGGGATTGGGAAAGTCTGGACAGTTTTCTGGAAAACAACAAGGAGCAGAAGACTTTCATTGTGTATGAGAAGACGGATCTGGAGAAAGCTGCTAAAAACGCACCTTCTGAAAGCCGCCTCGTAGGACTGACAGACAGAGTGCACGCCCGTGTGTGTGTGAGGTCGCAACGAGGCGGAGACAAACCGTGTGTGTGTGTGACTTTATCCTAGATAAACCATGTAAAAACTCAACACCGTACCTGAGTGTGAAGCTCCACGGGAGCCACGTGCGCCGCGCGGGAGACCTGCAGGACACATGACGTCATATGTCCAAAGGAAGGCTCTGCCGGACTTGGGAGACACGATCTGTCCATTCATTCGTTCAGTTAATGAAAACAGAAAAAAAGCACTGAATAAAAACTTACTGCAATAAACCCGCAGTACTTTAATCAATGAACATCACTTCTGAAGTCTATCTAATATTTCTAATACATTTTTGGCCTATTATTATTATTTAGTAATAATTGTTAATATAACAGTAAATAATAATAAACGTTTGTAATAATTATTACTACAGTATCATTCTTTTACGTTTGTATAAATAAATTGTAATATTTTGTTTTTAATTATGTAAACTTTGATATACATACTCATACTTGTTAATTGTGAAAATCTTGTCTTCACATTTTACGTTACAGTTGTTGCTGTTAATACGACGACTATTACTGCTACTAATAATAATAATAGTATGTACCAATAATAATAGTGATAATCATAAAGGTATTTCACTGCTGTCTTACTGAGTTAGCCAGATAACTTAAAGCCAGCGTTGAGCGCTTTTCAATGGAAATGTCTCTTTGCTCTTTTCCTACTGAACTTTGGGCTAAAATTATCTGGCTGAGCCCTGCACTCTGAAATACGAGCTGGATAATAATAAAAATAACGCTAATTATAATGACAAGAACAACGACAAAGGTCATAATAATAATGATAATAATAATAATAATAGCAACAACAATAACAATAATAATAATAATAATAATAATAATAACAATAATAATAATAATAATAATAATAATAATAATACTATAACAATAATAACAACAAACATGATGATGATAATATAACAATACCATTCTTTTACTTCTTCTTCTTATTGTTATTCTGTGTTAATAATGATAATAATGATAATAATAATAATAATAATAATAATAATAATAATAATATTATATTAGTAGTAGTGTTAGACTGTAGATTAAATAGCCTACTCCTCTACCAAAGAACAGTCTCTCATATATGATTTCATTGTAACTCTACACTGGTCCCTCCTGTTTATTAGCAGCCAATCAGAGCTCGGCCTGCCTCCCCCTTCAGCTATTTACATCCACACCGGGCCTGAGCGCCTCCAAAACAGAACCGAACCAGGGAGAGAGTCCTGCGGAAGGGGGGAGACTTGGAGGCTACTCGAGCGTCTGAGAGGGACGTCAGACATACACACACGCTCGCGCGCACACACACACCTACAAACACACATTTGAAACACTTTTTTTCATTTCTATTTGAGTTTTTTTGCCTGGATCTTAAGTTTTCAACAACGGATCCAAAGGTGGAGAACTTGTTTTCCCCTCCGCCCCTGCACCTCCTGAAGAGAGAGATGGAGGAGAGCTCGAGCTCGCCCGTGTCCCCCGTGGACAGCGTGGGGACCAGCGAGGAGGAGCTGGACAGGCAGCACAAGCGTGTGGGGAGGAAGAGGAGACCCAGCAAGAAGTCGAGCGACGAGGGCAGTCCGGGCTCGTCCAAGAGGGGCAAGAAGGTCAGCCCGAACCGCGCTCACTCCTATGAGGAGCTCCAGAACCAGCGCGTGCTGGCCAACGTGCGCGAGCGCCAGCGGACTCAGTCTCTGAACGAAGCGTTCGCGTCGCTGCGCAAGATCATCCCCACGCTGCCCTCCGACAAGCTCAGCAAGATCCAGACGCTCAAGCTGGCCTCGCGCTACATCGACTTCCTCTACCAGGTGCTGCAGAGCGACGAGATGGACAGCAAGATGTCCAGCTGCAGCTACGTGGCGCACGAGAGACTCAGCTACGCCTTTTCCGTCTGGAGGATGGAGGGCGCCTGGTCCATGTCCGCCTCGCACTAGCAGGGAGAGAGCTGCTGCTGCTGCTGCTGCAGGGGTGGGTACAGGGCACACTGCCAGGGGTACAAGACACACTGCCGGTGGTACAGGACAAGCTGCTGTGGGTACAGGGCACATGACAGCCTGTCTGTGTGTGTACTATACAAACACAGGCTTGGAGAAAAAGCAAGAAGTGGTGTAACCAAACAGATAATAATAAAAAAATAAAATAATTTTTAATAAAACAATAATTAATAAAACAATTTTACTGATGTTAATCATAATGTTAACAGAGATGGCACTAACAACAATAATAATGTTAGTAATAATAATATTACTACTACTACTAATAATAAAAATAATATTACATAAAAACAATAATATTAATAAAAAACAATAACAGCAACAACAAAAACAATAATATTAATAATAACAATTAACAGCAACAACAACAGCAACAATAATACTAATAATCTATTTATCTATCTATCTATCTAAATAATAGTCTTACAATACCCTAGTAGTAAAAAAATAGTAAAAAGTAGAAAAATATAATTGCCCTAACAATAATAACAATAATAATAATAATAATAATAATAATAATAATAATTATTATTATTATTATTATAAGAAGAAGATAACATGGCTGTATAGTTCATTTTAATTCTGATTAAAGGCCACAGAGCAGCAGTGCTTACTTATCTTCCACTCTAATTAAACCAGGAGTTAGTAGTAGCTTGTAGTAGTTGAAGCCATGAACCTCAGTAGTTTAACCAGCACCCTCACTGGCATTATGTCTTCAGTAATATACTTTTTACAAGACTGATGCAGCTCTTAAAGCTCCCACTACCCTCATTGCTGTTATTTATTTTTATGTTTTCTTTTTTTACTTTCTCGTGAGAATGAAAAAGGGAAGAGACTCTTCTAAGAGGTTCATAATTTTATGATGGTGACCGTTTGACCACGGGAAGCTCAGTTTTACTTAAAAAAAGTCGAGTCTGTTGGGAAAAAGAAACCACAGTCATGTTCATGTGGGGTTTCTATTCTGGCTGCTGAAGAGTCAAAGACCATCAGGAGCATCAAATGTCTGTTTACTTACACTGACATGCTTCTTCTACTCTGCAATTCATCTGTGAGAGCACCTTGAAACCTGCTCTTCTTTAATAAGTCTCTATTGATCTAATTTTCTGTAAATAAGGCAAAGCTGCTGCTTTCCCCAGCATTTTCTGTCCTCAATTACAGAGCCCACTGTGACTCTTACAATTCTGAGACTTTTCAGAACATTAAAAAAAATCTGAAATCCTTCTTTAAAAGATAAAGTTTTTAATGGATCGTTGCAGATTATAGTTTCTGAGCTCCAGTTGAGTGACAAATTCTGTAGTATCAATTTGAATTGACCAATTTGAGAACAATTTTTGCAGGGATTACAGCACATTAATAAAAAAACTATAATAACCATGTGACTGGGCTACAATTAAACTACTACATGGGTAGTCAAATGAGCTCCCACTATGGGTAAAGTTAAGAACTGGGTTTTATCCTAAACTATGTGAACAATTTTTGTCTGGAGTTATTTCCACAAAGTTATGAACTTTACAAAACATAAGTGCATCATAGTCTATTGTTATTGTATATTTTAAATGCATTCTGTTCAGGCTTTGCTTCTTAATTTTATTTTTCTACATCAAGACATCAGATATGTAAAATGGTGCAAAAATGAGACCGAGTCCATTGGAAAAGTTAATGCGGTGTAACTTCCTAACTCATTGAAGGCACACAATTGGACTTTAAGATCACTGTTGTACATTTGAGAGTACATTTACATTATTCATTCAATACACAGTCATCTTTCAAGCATAGTCTACATGCTGTGTTAAGGACAGTAATATGAAGTAAATATTTATAACCAACAAACTGCAGATGCCCTGAAGATGTCTTGAATATATTTTAAGCCAACTCTATGCAGATCATATTAACCCTGGAAGCCATTTATAATGTGTTTCATGTTTGAAGTGTCCTGCTTTTGTGTTCCTGCTTGTAATATTTTCCATCCTTTAAGCTGTTGGGAGGGCAGGTGTACTGAAGGTCTGTCCTAAAGCTCTCACTGTCCTATAACTGAACAGTTCTACGGGATTTTTACATGGTGTTTTAGTCCAGATCTTTCTGCTTCAGCTAAAGTTATTCATATTAATAGTTTCCTTTGTGGTCTGTTGACTCTATACCCACTGGGTGCCAAATGAAACGCCATGAGCTTTACCTTCTCTCAGACCCAGTGGGAAGGAGGGTGGGGGTGTATATTTGATATGATCTGAATATGTGTCTATGGGCTGTAGACTACCAGTATTTTATCAACGCTCATCCTTTTTTTTCCATCTCTCCCCTTCCAGACTGTTTACTTCCACTAAATTTGAAGACACCAAAGGATTTCTTGAAGAACCTATAAACCTCAGTGACAGGGCCGAGACACATGATGTGATTCCCAACAGAGGGCTGGAGCACTTGAAGTGCCTTCATGTATCATCAAAGAACGACTTGAACTGAACAAGAGGAACTCGTTTTTTCACACAGAACTAGACAAGAGGAACATTTTTATACCATAATCGAGAGGACTTCTTGTAAAGATGCCCACCTAAACAAGAGGATTTTATTTTCTACACCTAAACAAAGACAGAAAACTACCCAGCGTTTCCAGTGTGGGCCAATAACACATTTAATCTTTTTTTTGTCTCCATCAGTTATTCTCCAGTGTCGTACAGGTGATGGTACAGCAGGACAGCCTTCTGTTATGTTTAATTAAACTATATTTCTTTAAATAGAAGAGTTTATATATGAATATATATATATATATAAATATATATATATGAGAAAAAATGATTAAGTAATTTACATAATGCTACCTGTGAGTATCCTCAGCTTTTTTTTTTAAGGCGACCAATGCAATTTAGAGCAATAGCTACTTTCCTAAAGTATGCTGCATGGATTACTGTTTTTTTTTGTTTGTTTGTTTGTTTTTTTATAGCAACAATTTCAGATTCCGTCCATTACTTTGTGCTTATTTATTAAAACCTATTTTTTGAACAATTATGTTGAAATGTGAACAATAATTCATGCACAGGGACCAGACCAGCCTTTACACACACACACACACACACACACACACACACACACACACAAACTGGTTACAGTCCTTTTACTGAATCCATAAAACACTCAGGGGAAACGATGTGCCATTAATCACATTAATTCATGTTTGTTTTGTTTACTTATTTACTGTTGGCTCATTACAGTTAGATAGTAATGGCAGTTTATTAGCAAATGGGTCAAAAGTGGCTGAGTCAGGAGTTTTTGTGGTGAAAGTGAAGCTGAGATGAAGCTGTGCTGGTTCATTAGCAGGGGAAAGTGGAGTCTGCTGCTTTTCCAGAGGGTTTCATGCAGTAAAGCTCTGGAGCTGCAGGAGACTCTTTAACCCGAAGTGCAGAGAGAGTAATGACCTATCCACTCAACCCCACTCAGACTCTCTCGCCATACTTGCAAAGCATGGAATTGTTTACTTGCAATTTTCCTCAGACACAGCGTGATAAAAATCTGCTAAATTTAAATTTCCCGTTCCAGTCTATGGCTTTCTCTAATTGTGGATGATGAAAGTCTGCAGATAGTTTTGTTCAGTGTTGAGCTCGAGTTATGCCACGGACAACTGTAAGTGGTTATGTGCACACTAACCTTAAAAATATTATTTATTCTGTTTTTTTAAGGATTTGACTTCAGAACTTTTAGTGATGGAGCAGAGGAACGGTGTGGTTCAGCTTTATAACCTGCTGAGATTTATGAGGCTGAGTTCTGGGGAATAAAACCTCAGTGATTATGGAAAATACACTGTAACGATTCTTTTCGTTTGCACCTGCCCCACGGTCTGCTATTTTCAGGTAAGAGAGAAAAAAAGAAAATAATGTAGGCCCAAAGAAGGAAATAAGGAGAGTAGGGAGGAAGGAAAGGATGAACGAACAAATTAAGAAAAAATAGCGCAAAGAAAGAAAGAAAAAACACAAATGAAAGAAATAACGTACGTAAATTGAGCAATGTCGGAACGAACGGAC
This sequence comes from Brachypetersius gabonensis, assembly GCA_037577145.1. Classification (NCBI taxonomy): domain Eukaryota; kingdom Metazoa; phylum Chordata; class Actinopteri; order Characiformes; family Alestidae; genus Brachypetersius; species Brachypetersius gabonensis. Next base: position 19,597,192 of record JBBJLR010000002.1, on the reverse strand, counting down.
GAAGAAATAAATAAAAAAAGAAAGAAGGAACGAAAAAGAACGGAAAAAACATAAATATACGTTGGTCATGTTGCAGGAATACGCGTGTGTGTGTGTGTGTGTGTGTGTGTGTGTGGTTGTGTGGTTGATAATGTCTCATTATCCAGGCCAGGCAGCGATCAGAGGCTCGTTTCTCCGCGCTGCGATCGCCCAGATGTTTCCCGTAAAATCAAACGGAAAAAGCAACAAAATTTTAATTTGCAATAAAAGGAATAAAGTAAAGGTTTACGCCGTGAGCGCCTGCAATAGGATTACAGCCTCTAAAGCCCAAGGTATATCGTGTGTGTGTGTTTGTGGGGGTGGGTAGGGGGTGTAACTTCTTGCTTTGGCCGGTTAATTTAGCTTACATTTTCAGTTTTTCTGCATAAACTCAGTAGTAATGAAATAAGTTTTTTCCCCTGGTTATGTAATGTTCTCCTCACTCAGTCTCAGTGGTCATCTGCTTTAGTAAGATTGCTAATGCTTTTCACAACAGTGACATGTGTGCGTCGCCTCTGGTGGATCCTTAACCTGCTCCGAGCAGGTGCGGAGCGTTTCTTCCTGCCACAGCGCTACCAAAGCCAGAAAAGCTTTTCAGTCACTGGCAGTACGTTCCTAGGAATTCCTGCAATGTGACCAAAAAATTCATATAGAATGCAAAAGCCTGAGCTGAGTTTCCAAGGATGAATCTGAGTTGGCTCGGACCCTTGGTATCTCCAGGCCTTCGATTCAGAATATCTAACTATTTGATGCATTACAGAGACGACTCCCTTCAGGATTTGTAAAGGCCGTGTCGTCCTCGGCCTGGCAGCCCTGCTGGAAAGTCTTTAAGATTGAGGGAAGCGATTGAGTGACGTGGCAAAACGACACATAAAATTACCTACAGCAATATTCACATATCTAATGTAAACGAGGCCTACGGTACGGACTGTTTGTCCAAAAGTTTGTAGACACCTGGTCATCTAGCATTTCGTTTGAAATCAGGGTTATGATTTGGGAGTTTGTCTCCCTTTGCTGCAATAACAGCCTTAACCCATATTGGATAGCTTTATATCAGATGTTGAACCTTGCTGTGAGGATTTGATAGCATTAGTGAGGTCAGGTCCTGATTCTAGATAATGTTATGGATCACAAACACCACCTCAGCTCATCTCAAAGATACTGATTTCATCATTTCCCGGCACACAGTTCCACTGCTCCACAGCATATTCTCAGAGTTTGGTGCGGGGAAGCTTATATTTGATACTGAGCATGATGACCTTAAGCTCATGTGCAGATCATCTAAAACGTCCTTTTCTACTGACAATGCTTCTCTGGGGAGATAGACATCTGTTAGCAAAGTAGCTAAACCCCCAAAATAGAAAGGGGTTTTCAATATTTTAATGTCTATGGGCAACTGTGGTGGCTCAGGATAACCTGCTCCTCACTCATATACCTATTTTGTTAATACCGGAACTGATTCTAGATCACCTCCTTCATTTAAAAGGGTTTCTTCTTTGAAAGGGTTTCATTTAATCTTTTCTAGCAGATCTATGACAACTATTACTTTTAAGACATCAGTGAGTATGCTTAGGACAGAGCACAAATAATAGCAATACAACATCTTAATTACTGTTCAGCATTGAGCTCTATATGTTATAAAACACATCTTTAAATTGGGTGTTATGACTTTTACACAAGTACAACCCATTGAGTATCCCCTGGCATGTGTTAGGTTTGAACTGGCACAAGCCATCGACGTTCAGAAAGCAGGTGTGGAACCAGACAGGGTGTGCTTACATTTGTAAACACATCTAAACTTCGGCGGGGGGGCTGTTATGGAAAGAAAAGAAAATCACCTGCATGACCTCAAACTTAAAATCAGAGCAGAGGAAGAGGTAAATAATCTAACAGTGAGGCGTGTGTGGTCTGGACTAAGTCACTGGAGCATATAGACCACTGGGCATATTTATAAAACCAAAGAGAAAGAGTGCTGATTTCAAATCAGTTTAGTCTTTCACAGTCCCCTTGCTCTTAAAGGTTTTATACATATGGTGTCTAGTGGAGATCTCTGTAGAGCTGTCCAGATCTCTGACATCCAAACCACCCTTCTTTCAGCTGCAGTGTGGACTTGAGTCTTCCAGTAACCCCAAGGGACAAGCAGTATAACCTCCTGGTGACATCACCCTTCGTCCTGTCCCAAGAAGTGCCAAGAATTTTCTTACCAACCCCACTTCTCCCTCCCCACCAACTGCTTTCCTGTACTGTAATGACCCCCCCACCCCCAAACACACACACAACTCTCAAAGGTAGAATCAAACTGGACAAGAAAATGAGTTAAGAACACTAAAGTGGTTGTAAAGGTGGCTGTGAATGCGGCTGGAGGAATGCGTGCACAGGCCAAGCAGGGGAAATTACAACTGCATTGAAGTGGCTTTCCAAGGCTGCAATGTGTTTGCTTTTTGCCATTTTTTTCCCTCTCAAATAGTTTTGCAGTATCCTTCAGCCACCTCTGTTCTCTTCATTTCAGCCTGTTCCCGCCCAAGGCTTAAAGAGCTGCTCAGATGACTGCCCAGAGAGTGGAGGGCCTTTAGCAGAGAGAGTAGAATGGCTCAGAAAACGCAAGATCAAGTCAGCAAATATCAAAGACTGCTTTTGATTCAACGTCTACGGAATATCAGTTTAAAAACAAAAGTTGTTTATACTGAACCCACTTTTGATTTTTTCCAAAACATGGCACGGTCAGGCTGGTGAAGTCCAAATTCCCAATTCAAAATGGACTGTCTACTTGGAGTGATTTGTAGCAGTTAAATAAAAGTGTTTATCCCGCTGGCATGTTGTGTAGTAATTTGATCCACGCAGGTTGCGAGATCACCCTGTGGTGCACTCATACACACACACGAACACACACACACACACACATCACTTTCTCCTTTATTAGCACCAGAGGTCACGCAGGGTCGGCAGGGTCACGCTACCAGAGGAGCCCTCTCACTTACTCTCTCACACTCCAAACACACGCACAGTAAACACTGGGACCCTATCCACGATTACAGCTCCGTGTTTTGTTCTAGCAAACACAACCTGATGGAGCTGTTATGAAGGAAACAATCAGTCCTGCAAAGAACACAAGGGAGTTGATCTCACTGAAAAGGAGCTTCAGTGTTTGTGAGTCTGTGTGTGTCACCTTTCCAGTGTGTTAAAAGCCCTCTACTGGTAAGTGACTGAGATGACCAGTGCAGGGAGGTCCAACAGTCCGTGACCACGAATGAAAACGCTTACATTTTCTAATTCAGTTAAAAAAAAAAAAGATATTCAATAAAGAACATTAAAAGAATTTAAAATACTCACGTGAATTCCACAATTTAGTATTTGGCACATTCCCATTTGGCTTTAATGTCAGAGTGCGCTCCAGCTGGGATGAGCTCCAAATGTTTTGTCCGAGGCCACTGATGAGGAGATCAAATCCACCTCAACATCGTCTGGATACACTCTTCAGGGGAAGGGATGAGACACTGAGGAAAAAGAACAGAGATTATTGTATAAAAGCCTAAACATTGTCATCGTCATAGAAAACTGAATCTTGAATATTTCCTTTTTTCATTTTATTTGTCATAAGTTTTTTTTCAAATGGTTTAATTCAAAAGGTTTTTAGATTATATATTTATATATATTCAGATTTGAATACAAAAATTGTGCACTTTCAGTTCACCCTAAGAATGGATGTTGTAGTAATTGGCAATTGTTTCGTCTAGAAGAGGCAGAGAATCTTCTTTTTGCTGCACCAAAGACTTATGTTACAAATTAAAGAAACATTATTTTGTTTAGAATAGAACCATTTTATGCCAATAATGTACAGCACTTTGCAGCTACAAATATGAGAAACACCACAGGTTTCAAAGTGAACAAATTATTTAATGCCAAATTCTTTAAAGCAAATAGATATATATAGGGAAATAAAGGTTGCACTTCTCCTCTCCCTGACTTTCTGGACATAGCTTTATATTAATATTTAAAGGTCAAGGAAAGACAGATTCACTTTATGTAGTAGTGAAAATCTCAATGCTTCTATTTCATTTTACAGTCAGTTCTACCACTGCTCTTGTGTGTGTGAGAGAGAGTATGGACACAGATGGAATAAAGATGTAGAAAGACTTACTCTTTAGACACACTTCTTAACAGCATAAATAAACACTGCGTCACTAACAATGAAAAATAAATAGCAAATTCCACCCTTGTCATCAACAATAACATAAAAGCTTTGTTTGTTTCACTTCAGCCTTCAATGCAAAAATTATTTGTTAAAAAAACTGATTAAAAAGTCAAGGATCAATGAGGAACAGTGTATGAATGCACCGGGGGATGTGTGTGTTTGTTGTTGTGGACGGGGCGGTAGCCCAGAGCAGATGACTGCATGGAGATGCACGTGGTAATGCGTTCCTCATGTGGAGTCTTTAGGTTAAAACCAAGTCTCTTTTACAAGGTTAACCCAGCCTGGGGGAACTGCCGTGCTGGTGCTGTGGATGGGGCCTAAATGAAAATAGCTCTGTAGGAGCTGAGTTTTTTCCCTCCATGCCTCCCTCCTTTTTTCATCTCATACAGCAGGAAGGTGGCAGGTCACCTGTATAATATGGGCTAGCACAACAGGCAGAAATTGATGCAGCTTTAATTTGCTTTCAGAAAGGTGTATGAGAAGTTAATGTGAAAAATATGACTCACCACAAGGCCTACCTTCATACCCTGTAATTTCAGAAGGAACAAAATAGGGGCTATTTAACAACAATTTGTTACCATTATCTGTAGACAATGATACAAAGTCTATAGACATACAAGGTTTATTTATATATACCCTCAATAAAAACATTAGCATATAAACATATTTATGTACTGATTGGGAAATTAATACTTGGTCCACTCGACTATCATGGAGTCAATGGTCATGTGGTAGTGCGGCATCCTCATCTCAAACAGTTAAATCAAGCTGCTTATACTGTAATATGAAGTAATAGTCTTATGAGACAGCTCAAGCTCAAACACACTGGTAGCACTGGTAGAGTGTGAGAATAGTATTTAATAGTGCATATCTGTCCTTGTCACAAGTGATGCTTACACAATAGGAGACATGGACTTTTGTAGGATGGTCCACCGAGTGGTGGAACATTTTTTGTTTTACATCCAGACCAAATCTGAACTGACCTTAATGTACAAAGGGGTTCAGGTGAAAAGCATAGTCCAAAAGCTTATTATTTAGTGTTCGGTCTCAATGGGCATAAAGAGCAGACACACTGTGAATACTGTGATCACATTTCAGCTCTCATTTTTCCCACAGCGTGACCTGCAACAAATTCCATCAGCACAGTCTCACCTGAGAGCCCACAGTGATGGGTCAGTGGACAAATATGCTCTGCCCATGCCTCTTCGGGCTGGGTGCTGCTCTCTAGACTAAACACACAGCAAGACAAGCAAACGCAACCCAGCTTTCCAAACACGGCACACGCGAGACCAAGGCCCACACTGGGCCTGACAGTCAGTCTACAGGAACAAACACATTGCAGCTCACTGATAAACGACCCAAACAGCTGTCTGGAAAATCTGAGAATCAGTCAAACAATAGCACAAAGGAAAGGGCTTGACCACCTCAAGTTAGAGAACAAATCAAGACACAGTGCAGAACAGGGAATAAAGCCATGGGACGTGAGCCTAGAGCTTGGGAGAGAGAAAAGGAGATATATTTGCTAGAGGCGCGTGCCCTTTCACTAACACACATCTTGTTTCTTATATCATTTCAAAACAGCGCTGAAAGCCTGATCTGTAATTTGGCCCAGAGATGCAGCTGCCCTCCACCACCATTCAGCACCACAATTAAAAACTTGAGCTGAGCACTGAACGATGCTCGGAAAGGAGGCCCTTTTCTAATATAGGGGACAGTAATGACAGAGTGAGCGGCCTATGGATGACCAGAAGAAACAAATAAAAAGAACTTGAGAGAAAGAAAGAGTGAGGGAGAAAGAGAGAGGGAGAGAGAGAGATAGAGTGTGACCGCAGATGGGAATGTCATTGTGGTGAAGACATTTTTTTTTGCTCTTCTGTGCCAAGATATGTTTCTTTGGTTTTATTGTGCGAAGGGATGCTTGATGGAGGCCGTGATCAGGAAAGCACACAGTCTTTAATCAAGTGCAGAGCCTGTCCTGAGTTTATCTAACCCTGAGCTACAGGGTAGGGGTTGTGGGGTTAGCCGTCCTGGTCAACAGTCAACTACTGACGCACAGTTTCTGACAGTTTGAATGGCCCTGGCTCCTCAATGTCCTGAAATGTGGACACATTCCTGAGCTTCATGTCACCTTTGTCCCTTGTGCAAGATTTGGAAGTGCTTGTTTGATGACTACAACAGCAAATATTGTCCCTCACAACGTTTACCTTCTTGTGCTCCCACTGTGCCTGGACTCCGTTTGCTTTCTTCCAATACAGCACTGGAGATGCCAGATTTAGAAATATTCCAACGCCTGAGGTTGTGATACAGTGCTGTGCTGTTTGCATATTCTCAGCTTTAAAGCTCACACAGCTACATTATTGTAAGCCTGGCAAATTAAACAGAATTAGTTGCACTACCTTTTATTTATTTGAACAAAGCTTAGCAGGTTGGCCCTTGTGTTTGTTTGCTGTTCTCTTATCGGCTGTTGCTCTGACTAGTGTCTGTTTATTTGAACAGATATCTGACACTTATCTCCCCCAGAAATGCTTGTAATCCCTGGTGTGAGCATAGTGTGGTTTAGTCCTTCATGTTGCCCCCAACTGGCCAGAGAAAGTACTGCAGCCTTTTTGAAATTCATAGTGCTTAAAAAACTTAGCCTATATTTATCCTATTACTACTCTTCTGCACGCATTAAAAGTTGCTACTCTTTGTGATTAAACAGGATAAAGATGGGATAAACACGACTTTTTCAAATATTTTGGAAAAAGTAGCGAAGGTATAAGTGAAACTACAGAGTGACACATTGCAACAGTTAATCACTTACAGTATTCAAATAAAAATGAAAAAGTATTGTATTGCCAATGAACAGTGTGAAAAAAATGAGGCATTAATATAATCATGAAAATTCTGCATCTACTGTGAGCATGATAAATTACTTGCTTTTGTAGCTGATTTACAGATTTTCACCCGACTCTGGTGATACAACCCCACCCTCATAAAAATGTAGATGAAATAAAGGTAAGACTTTTCTGTTCAGAGGAAAAATACTTCTGCCCTTTACAAAACTGTATGAAAAAACGGCCGCTGTTGTAATCAGTGTGATTAAATAGTTTAATTTACCAGGAGTGGCATTTAATAAATGTGCCCAGCAGTAAAATTAACAGGTATCTTTCAGTAACAATTTGCATCAATATATCAGTCAAGTATATGATTATTTTGTAAGTGCTACTATTGCAAACAAGCTGAAACACATTCATTAGTACTTGGAGCTAAGTCATTCTTTTTATTCAGCTTTGTCAAAATACATTTTGAATTATAACGCTACCTTCATGGTAGTCCAGTTCAGCATGTATTACTTGAATAAAAACAAAACTGGTTGACTTCTGATCAGCCTCCCAGAAATGAGCTGCAGACCGTTCAGAGTGCCCATGCTGATTTTTGTCCACCAGTGAAAAAACCTATAGTGGGCATATGAGCAAAACTGGGGCATGGAGCAATGGAAGAAATGCTTTATTTTACTGCTGCATGTGTCACTTACCTGGTTAAGAGATGCAGTATGAGAAGAGAGAGATGCACCTCAGTTGCACCTAATGTAATGGCTGATCAGCAAATGTAACTCTAAACCTGTTTTCTGTAAACTTCTGACATTCATGTACATGGAAATAGCAGAATAAGCATAACACTACTGCTACTTTTACTAATAATTATAGTTACAATAATTGATAGAGTATTTGGGTTCATGGAGTGTTTAGGCTGATCTGTATTAATTATAGGAGAGGGAATAGCCATACTCCTATATTCAGGGTTTTGGCCTTCAGATTTGGCCTCCATCCACTAGTCTTTCCACACCTATTGCTGCCTCTTTACCGATTCTTCTCCAGACACTGCTGCTGATGTACTATCTGGAATGCAATATGTTTACAAAAGACCCCGACAATGCACCATAATGCAAAGACTTAAAATAAGTTGATGTGCTCTCGGAGCTGACGTGACGCACACTATCGAGCTCCTGTAAGAAAACAGATATTTGAATGTAAAAGTAATGATTCTTTTTATGAGTGTAATAAGCATGACCACCAGCTTCCTCCATGAGCTCTAATGAAAGATATTTTAACAACAAAAGACTAACTTTCTTCATGTTAAGCATTTATTGTTAGTTGCAAAGTATAAACGGACTACAAAAGATTCTGTGGGGAAATATCTATATAACATGTGAATGGGGAGGGGTTATAAAGGGCCTCAATGTCATATCTGAGGACTTTGTGCTTTGAATTTCTGTGTTCTGACAAGAGTTGAGTCAGGTTTTTTGCAACAGAGAAAAAACATTCAATAAATGTCTGCAGCACTTGGACTAAAAACCACAGAGAACTTAACCACACACCATCCTTTTATGTTAGTGACCCCAGGAAACTGGAAGTACTCAATAAAACACACACACACACACACACACACACACACACACACACACACACACACACACACATACATACATATATATATATATATATATATATTAGTGGTGGGCCGTTATCGGCGTTAACGTGCTGCGTTAATGTGAGACTGTTAATCTATATCGCCGTTAAAAAAATATCGCCGTTAATCTATTCACAAAGTTGGGTTGGGCGCTGGGTCTAAACTAAGCAAGCTTTAGCTGCTAGCCAGGCGTCTTTGGCTCGTTACTCTCGGCCACAGAGCGGGTCCAAATATAAAACAGTTACGCGGAGCAGGGTCTGTTCTTTCCAAATTATTTACTTTCTCCCAAAAAGACCCAACAAAAAACAGTGACGAGAATCACTCACAGGACAGCCATGTAAAACTCCAAACACTCTCCTGCTACCACACACTGAAACACTACATCTCCCAGCCTCACTAGAGGCTCTATTACCCAGAATGCAAACTTTCTTAAGGCAACAAACTCGTTCTGTAACACTTTAATCCATAATGGCATCGACATCAATAATTTCTTATCGATTCCCATCCCTACCTCTGCGTCTTTACCCTCAGAAACTGTTTTTTTCTACCCCACATCTTTTCCCTCAGAATGTTTTTACAGCCAAAACAGGTGGGCGGAGCTACCAGGCCAGTACATTATTTTAATTAAACAATGATAGCGAGACATATTTTTCATTTCATTCATAAACTTTTTGTTTGGATATAGAATTTAAAAATAGTAGAATAATGACTATATATTTAGGGTGGGATGGGGGGGTCTTCAGACCTTCATCAGAATTCAAATGAGCCATTTTAATCTAGATTAATTCCAAGATTACATACAGTGAGATTAATCTAGATTAAAATATATGCCACCCCTAATATATATATATATAAAACGATTATTATTTGATTGAAACGTTGGTTGATTAATGAGGATCAGGTCAATATTTAGGCACGCAGTGACAGCTTTGTTAGCTGGAAAATCCCTCTGTGGTTCCGTGGTTCCCACTGTATACATAAAATCCCACTGTACAATTTTTTTTTCCCCCACATTTTCAATGGAAACTAGAAAAAGGTCTCCAAGCATCAAATTCCAAAACATGGAATATGGTCTGGACATGAGTAGAAACACTTCAGACAACAGACAGAACCAGAAAGTCAAATTTGTGATACTAATAAATGCATCTAACTGCTTCTAGATAGATGGACCACATGAAATGGCTGAAGGACAGAATAAAGAAATACCAAGTGCAGATTCATATGACCACAGAGATGAAAGAATCGGGGGGTGAAAATCAGAGTTGTAAGAACAATAATTTCCAGAGTAAAACAGGATGATTCAAACTGTAGTTATGGTTTTCATTAAACACAAAGACGGGATTTAATCAACTGCATGTGCAGTAAAAGCAGTTCGGGGGGTGCTCCATTTAAAAGCATTAGAGATTACAACAGATTGGTTGGAATTATTACAAAAGTCACAAAGTGCCCTTTCCAAGCAACTACTGAGAGGTTCCACCTGAATGTTCCACACACTCAAACAATCCAAATGTCCAAAAGGTCACTGTAATAACACCTGTTTTATGTGAATATATGTATGTAAATGCTTGAATGATCAGATAGGAAAAAAATCCCCATTACACCGTTTCCCCCATATCCCAAAGTAGATGATCAGCAAAGACATGGCTGGAGCTGATGTAAAGTTTTGTGTATTTAATAGTAAAGATTTGAATGGGGTTTGATAGCAAATTGAGAACATTTTGGTTTGATGGCCAACTGAGAAAAACAAGCGTTTGTTACCAACATTAGCTTCTTGGTTGCAATTCTGCAAAATCTGGACACCAAACATGTCTTGGCTGATTGATATCTTGAGCCTAAGTGGAAAATTACGTACATTTTATATTTTTACGCAGAACTATTTCTTTAAACTGTGCAATGGTTGGTGAAATAAAAAAACAAGACATTGTGGTTTTCCAAAACAAGACTTTATAGTTGATGTCAAAGACAAATGTTAAAGGTCCCAAGAAAAGTTCTACTGTAACAATGGAAACAAAAAAAAAATCAAAAACAAAGTGATAAAAATAATATGCATTTCTTACGTCTGTAAACCTAGACCTGCTCTCGAGCCACAGTGGTCATAGATATATTACTGGCTGTAAAGGGTAGGACAGGCTGAGGATGATATACCTGTCAAGCATCTGGAAAAAGCCCTTTGATGACTCCAGATGCTCTCCATTCAACCCAAAAATACATCCAAAGAAAGGGAAAAAAATATATATATCACACAGGCAGTCTAATATGTAGTGTAGTTCACCTAAAACAATGTTCTACATAAATACTATAAAATCTGTTGTCTGTATGTCACAAGTGCTAGATAGTTTTTTTGTTTTATTTTGTAAAATATTCAAATGTTTTGAAATCGGTTGTTTTCTCTTTTGCTTCTTTTTCTTTTTACAAGTAAAAAGCACATCTGTCAGACATGAGGAGCATTGTTCTTTCCGCTGCTTCCTGACCACAGAAGAGAAAGCCGTCGCCTTCCCGAGCGCTCTCTGATGCTGGAAAAGTCTCGTCCTCCAGTGCTCATCAGTTGTGCAAATATGTTACAAGGACAGACAGGCATGCCGACGCACAAACATGCAGAAAAACGACAGGGGTGGAGCAGAAAGAACGGTACAGAAAATTCACCCAGGCCTTCAAATAACAAAAACGCCAGGCCCAGGCTTAATGGCAAATTAGCAGGAATGACTGATGTTCAAATAAATGAGAACAAAATCAACATAAATGGAATGTTTTTTTTTTGTTTGTTTCTTTTTTTAAGAAAGAAAGTGGCTCTGGATCTGGATCCGGGGTGGATAAACCAGACAGAGATGTCCCTTTGAGAAAAAAAGAGAGAAACAGGCTGCCATTGTTCAGATTGCTATTGCAAAGTGATTTGTGATCATTTCTGGTCGGCAAGTTGGTTGCTGAATTGTTACCACCATTGCCTCCTTCTGTATAACACTGAGGACACTGTGCAATGCTTCAGCAATTTCAATCAAGAAAATCTGTTTGGATACACGGAATGGAAATTTGAGAACTCTTGTAGACTTTTTAAAAAAAATAATATTAATGACATAATTATTGTTATTGTTATTATAATTTCTGTGTAGCACCTTTTCACACAAACATATGCAGCTCAAGGTGCTTTAGTATTCATATGAACATGCTACAGTATGATGCTATGAAAAAGGAAATTTTCTGTCAGGTGATCAAGTGCTATGAAGAAGGCCAAATTGGTTGTGCAATACAATCTCAGTCCTCTGCAATCGTACATGTTCAGATCTGGAGAGGGGAAAGGAGAGAAATACTTGCATTGGCACTCAGATTACAATTTGGAAACAACAAATAAAACTAACAATGTAAATGCATTGACATCTATTTGGTCTATTCTAACAAACTTGCCTGCCAGCTCAGCACAGAGGGTACATTGTACTTCCGAGCAGGTTTGCCTGTTGATTTGACTGTGGTTGGCTGTGATGAAGCGCCTGGTGACGGTGTGATTTCAGAACCAGTGCAGTGCTACGGTTGTGGCTCTAAAGCAATGGCAGCCATGAGGAGAGAACAGAGTCTTCAGTGAGCCCTGTGCTACACACAGCCAGAGCGGATATATGAGCATATCACCACCTCGCACTTCCAAAGTTTCTCAAGCGTGATTGTAATCTTTTATAATATATATCTATAGATCTTTTTTTCATATATAAATCTACTATGAACAGAACATATAGTAAATACACAATTGTTGGAATCTTTATACAAAGTAGAAACATCTTGATTTCACCCTCCCAAGAAAACCACAGAACCCCAGTGTGTGTAAAAGGCTGCTCTCTAAGAGAAGAACTATGGTCTTAAGAACTTTACGCATGTAAAACAACATTGTCAACTGTACAGAGTGTAACATGGAAACGACTAAAATCAAAAACAAGAAAATAAAAATAAGTATAAAAAGTTCAAGACAAAAGGAGAAAATGTGGAAAATACAAGACAAGAAAAGAACTGGCAAAGATCTCAGAATGGAGTAGTCACGTGAGGCATGGGTATACCAGAAAAGACAGTAAGAACAATTGCAACTCATGCCTACTACCTTAATATGCACTTCTCCCATCTCACTTATGGTAATATACAAGAAATAATTAAAAAAAAAAAAAGTTCGTAGTCACAATGTCAAAGGTAGTTGCCAAGAGGCTGAACATGAGTTGGGGTTTTCAAACAAGTAAGACCACCTTAGATCAGTCCACAATCGAAACAACTGTGCAATCAATCAGTGTCAAGGCGAACGATGCCATCAGAGAGCATGCTTGTATATATACAGGTAAATGGGTCATTAACGATGCATACATGTGCTGCTCCAAAACCTACGTGCTCAGCTAGAGAGACGCGTGCAGATCAGCGGAGTGTCACAGCCATCTCGGGGGAGTTTTTGCCATTTTTGTCTGGGTGCAGGCTGGTGGTCCAATTACTTCCTGGATCAACACACACACACACACACACACACACACACACACACACACACACACACACACACACACACACACACACACAC
>JBBJLR010000002.1:19560512-19583893 GCA_037577145.1 Brachypetersius gabonensis | reverse complement strand
CACACACACACACACACACACACACACACACACACACACACACACACACACACACACACACACACACACAGACACTCGCACACACACACAGTCATGCAGAACACACAAAAACCCACACGTTCCAGCAACCGTAGCACCAGCCAGTAGTGAAAGGACGGCCCACTGCAGTGCTGCTAGTGCAGGCGACCAATGGCAGGAAACATGAAGCTGAACACCAGCACTGAATCTCACCTGCTGGCACATCAGAAGGCTCAATGGTATTTTTAAAACTGGTTTCCAGCCCTTGTCCTCATATTTCAAAGATGCCAATAAAAAGAAAAAAAAAATCACCATCTGCTGAGAAGGATATTATTGGTGATCAGATAGCGCCCTTAACAGTTATTTCATCTGAGCACTATGACATTCATAACTATAAAAAGTCTAACAAGTGAGGTGAGAAATACAGGAAAATATATAAACAGTTTAACCATTTAACTTTTTCCTCATATTCCACAAGTTCTGCAAGAGGAAAAACATCTAAATGGTTTTGTCTTATGTGGCACTGAACTACTGGTTAGATTTCATGCTTTCAGTGTTTTTTTTTTTCTTCTACAACTACAGCATTCAAACTGGTCCAATGGAAAAGTGTTTAGTAACAGTGCATGCGAGTTAACGGAGGCGATAATGGAGATTTGGTCATAGAGTTTGAACAAAGAGCTACATTGGCCTGCACCTGCTCTCAAAAGCACTGCAGAATTCAACTGAAAACTGTTCCAACAATGTTTGCCTGTGTACAGCTGGCAACTACCTTACGAGCTATTTCGAAGCGAAAGATCCTGAAGTCCAAAGCAAGTATAGAAAAACTGGAAAGAAAAAAATCAAATCAAAATGACAATAAAATGATAATGTGTGCGAGACACACAGAAGTCTGCAGGGCATTCCTGGTAAACATGCAAAGGGCGTTCTGTCCTTCGGGCCTTCAGCCTTTCCGCTCCTGGAGAAAAAAAAGAAAGGAGGGGGGCCGAGGGACCCAATGGCCTTCCCCTTATGTAACTAGTTTTAAGGCAATGTTCTTCTCAAATCTTTACTAAATCCACCTGCTCTTTAAAAAAAAGGCACAATCTCTTGGTGTCTCTCTCTCTCGCGTGTGTTAGAGGGGTTCCAGAAGGGCTGCTTCACTAGCCACCTTCCATACCTCCTCTAAAACTCCCTCAATCTCTCCCGTCCACACTGGCCATGCCTCTGGCCTCTCCTCTCAACCACCTCACAAGCACGTCGCAGTAACTTTCCATAACGTCGCAATTCGGAATGAAACAGCATCAGTCACTTTTTACCCTCTTCAAGAAACAATGAAACAAGTAAACATACAAACAAACAAAGACAAGAAATAAAAGCAGAAAAAAAAAAGACACGGCCATGATGAAGTCCACAGTCGGAACCATGCGGACGTTAGTGGCCATGAAAAGAAGAGTCTTTTTTTTAAAAAAGCACCAGCTCTCACATCTACCAGTGGGATGTAAGTCTGCGTTCCACTCGAAAGCAGGTGTCCGCGAAGGACAGACAGACGGGAGGCCTGGACGCACCCCGTGCCAGACAGAGACGGACTAAAAACGGCAGAGGTGTTCCGGACTGGTGCACTCCAAGTGTTTGGAGATGTCTTCGGTCCGTTTCGCTTCCCGTGCTGAAAACGTGCTCAGAGGCCTGCGGGTGGAGGCGTGTGGCCGTGGAGCCGGGAGCGTCCAAAAATGAAACGGATGGAGAGGGCAGAGTGTGGTCACACACCAGTGAGAGGCTGTGAGCCAAAGAGGTCACCGAGGTCATCACCAGACTGCTTCTACAATGGCATTTCCTCCTCCATCGGCTCCTCTTCAGACCTGCAACATGTCAAATGATCAGCCATCCAAAACTTTGATTCATTTCTGCTTAAAAACATTAATTCATTAAGTAATGCTTTGAAGAAACATCTGCAGTCCAGGTAGGCTTTCCACACAGCACTGTTCTCACTCTGCACTGTTCTCACGTTAGGATTTTTTGGACATTTCATGTGACATGTGCAAAAGTTTGTAGACAATCATCTAATGTTCCTCTGAAAAAAAGGGTATTAATAGGATGTTTGTCCTCTGCTCTGCTGCTCTGAAGGCTTTAAACTAGATGTTGGTACATTGCTGTGAGAATTTTGATTACATTCAGTCAAGAGAGCATTACTGAGGGACTGATGTTAGGTGATTAGTTCTCGAGTAAACTGTTACATATTTGGGGAATGAATTCTGAACCCGAATTGAACAGCTGGGTCCCATTGAATTCAGGCTAATACGGTATTTCAAGCTCTACTATCTTCCCCAGTGGAAACAACACCTAAGCCGCTGTGTATAAACAAACAAATGGGTTTCTGAACACAGTTTAAACACAAAAGACCCGCACTGACATGCACACCTACAGCTCAGGAACCCACCTCTTCCCCATGTGCTTGGCAGCTACAGATAAAGAGGCCATGGCGGTCACTGTTTCAGCCTCCTCTGTCTCACACTTCTGAGCTTCGATGAGAGAGTAGCCCAGTGTTGAAGCACTGCGTTGCAGACAGCGCCAGTACTTGCCTACAACATACAAAGGACCCAGGGCAATGGTTAAGCCTTTGTATATCAACTTGCTAAAGACACGCTTAACACAATACCAAATAAAATTCTGGTCTACAATATACACATGAGAGAACACAGTGCTCTGTAAGTCACCGAGGCAGGTTAGTCACAACACCACACTTACCATGTGCTTCCAGAATCTTCTCTAAGGAGCGCACAGCATTGAGATTGGGTCGTTGCTGTAGAACCTCATCAGAAAGTGGCTCCAGCTGTGAATGACAGTAGAGAAACAAAGTCATGTTTCCTGTTACAAAAATGGTAATTTGTGAGTTTTTAGTTGGCACATTTTCTGAGACACACTCATAGCAATCAGTCGTACTGCCATAAACACTCCTACAGCCTGTGCGATGTTGCTGACATCATTTTAAGCTAAAAACATTAGTAATTGTCTGCAATTATTCAATCTGTTGCTTCATTTCACGAGTGCCTGGAGACAGAATGAAAAACATTCAGTCCTGCTAGTGTCTCTGGGACAGGTTGGCTGTAGCATGGTATGGCCAACACTTTTATGCAAAGCAACTTACATTCCCTAACTATAGGGGACAGTCTCCCTGGAGAAACTTGGGGTTAAGGGACTTGCTCAGGGACCCAGTGGTGGTATACTGAAGCTAAGGCTAATTGCTAAGTTGGATATTAGTTGAAAGGGTTAGCAGTAGCATTAGTGATTAGTTGGAAGAGTTAGATGTAATCTTAATAGGTATCTGACAGGATTAGCTGAAGTACTGGCAATTGTCTGGTAAAGTCAGATGCAGTATGGGTGATTAACTGGGAGGGTTAGTTGCAGTGTTGTTTTTTATCTGGCATCTTAGTTGTGCAGCTATGAGCAATGTGAGGTGTTTATGCCCTGATGAAAACTGACAGATGTTCTGAATGTTTCACTCAGAGTAAGCCTGGTCTCGCTCTCACACAGCCCATAATGCACTGTATTATGCCTTGTCAAACTTCAGGGGCACAAAAGGCCTGCGCTCACGACAGCTTGGGGACCAATGGGGCCGACAGGGCCAACAGGGCCGGAGCCCAGAGCAAACAGCAGGGATGCAATAATGCATTCCTAATGTGGAATGATTCCATTTCCCCTAGGCTGTGGGCTGCATTGTTTCAAAGCCACAAAAAAAAAAGTTATGAGGGAAAAAAAAATCTAAACTTTTTATGTGAAAACAAGCGGAAGGAGAAAGGCATGCATCCTTTTGCTGCCCTACACAAACCAGCTGCGGAGAGAGCAAGAGAAAGAGAAGGACGAAGAAAGACACAGAGACAAGGCCTTTTCTTCCTAAAGCTCTGGTTTAATTAAGGAAAATATTAGAAAGGACATGACAGAACTGGAGTAGAGAGAGGTGTTCTGGAAAGGAGGATACTTTAATCCTACAGTGGCACGCTTTGCAGACCCTTCAAACCCCTCAGCTCTCTTCACATAAGAACAAAAGCACACACACATAGTTCTGCAAAGCCCTACAGTACACTCACAGAGATATCCTTTACTACAACAACACAGAACACCCTGCCACTCCAGCACCAAACTTTAGAGAATGGAGAGGAACTGAAAGAATAGGTGGGAACGGTGTGTGTGCATTTTGATGGACCCATGGAAGGCTGCATTGCACTTTCAGCACCTTGTGAGTTAGGAGGAGGAAAACCAGAGTTAAGTGTAAGGTTGAAGTGGAGCCTTACGGCTGTGGCTAGCAGCCACAAGACAACAGACCTTGTTGAGTCACTGGCACTCAAGATACAGGGGTTTCAGTGAGCTCTAATGGAAGCACTATTCCCAGTGTGGCAGACAACATCACAGTCTCTCTCACAGTCTATTTACTGCAGCTAAGGAGCTGGAGAACTGTTCACTTAAAACTTGTGAGTGTGTACGTTAGGGCTGCTACTAATGAATTAACTTTAAATGATTAGTATTTTATTTTCAATGCTTTGTTTCAAATCTGAATGTAAAACCTTTCTACATGCTGCCTTGTTGCATTTTAATTACATTTATGAGATTTTGCCTATTGTGTTCATGTTTTTGCTCATCCGTGTTGCTGTAATAGTATCATACTGCTGCTATGAAGCAATATGAGACCTGAGAAAAGGACTATGCACAGGAATAGTTTGGCAAAACAAATCTACTTACTCCAGATGAAGTCCTTCAGTCAAAATGTGTTTGTGTGTTCGACTTTTTCAGTTCAGAGCTGAAGCCGTGACACTATTTGCAGTAGTCACACAAATCTTTATTTAGAAAAAACTCAAACAACTTCAATCAAGTGGTGCAGACTTGTCAATGTGGTCTCATGACTGCAGTGATAAAAAAAAAAAGAAGAATCAAAATATGGACAACAAACACTGACTGATAGACTACATCTGTGGTAAGTGAACAACTGTGTGAATTCCCAGCCTAACTATTCCTTTACATTTTTGATATTACTATATTATTATATAATGAATTTACTAATTGGGCCATTATGGCTTCCGACATTTTCTTACTTAGTATGTTGCCTTCAATCAAGCTTCAATTTTTTTTTATTTCATCACTGTACACTATACAAAACTCTTATTTTATCACCATACAAGTTGTTTTGAGTAAATGGCCTGAGGAATTTTCAATAATCAATGTTGTTGACAGCTAATAGCTTGAGTGTGTGTGTGTGTGTGTGTGTGTGTGTGTGTGTGTGAGGCCAGGTGGTCATCCACTCACAGCACCCTGCTGTGAGGCTTCCCTGTGGCTCACGTCCAGTCTCCAATCAGCCCAGACATCTCCCAAATTTCCGTCTGAAATCCCTTACCCCAACTCCAGCTCCCACACCCTCAACTCACTCTGTAACCCTGCAGCTCCTCCACAACCCCCACTCTGCCCTTCAACCCTGCTGCGAGTGTGACCCTCTACTGCCCTGGCACTGGCCAAGGGGGGGTGACCTGTCCATCAGCTTGACAGACGCCCGTGCCGCGAGCCTATAAACTTTAATGGGTCTTGTCAGTGAGCTCCAAGTGGCTTGGCAGGTATGAAACACAAGGCGGCTGCCGGCATCCGCTGTGACATTGAAGGTTTATTTGAGTTCCTGCTTCTAGAAACGAGAGATGAGTGCAGTCTTTCAAATACAATTCCCCAAATAATGCAGAGCTAGTTTAGAATACACAGATAAAAAAGAAAAAAAAAAAAACTTTTCCATGCCATTTTAAATAATAACAGTGAGGAACATCATGAATGTGCTTTTCTGTAAAACTGTGCCGCTGCCTCAAACAAGACACAGCCTGAATGTCTGTGGCACAGTCTTTAAGTGCAAGAGGAAAAGGAAGACCCAGCTGAGGATACCGTGCAAACCGAAGGAATGCGCTTCAGAGCCTTTAAGAAACTGCAGGACAAACACTCAAGGAAATTTAACCTGTTCCAGTATGTTCCATAGAACGAACTGTTATGGTTTTAGATGAACGTGCCAGAGCTGGTCTGCAATAGCTGATTACAGTATGTTATGCTCATTTTGCACAGTGACCTTGTAAGAAATTACTTGCGACCTTGGGAACAGTACGCATATCTGCACCAGGCAGGAGGTAGCGCTCCGGACCCTGGGGCCCACAGGTGAAAGCGAGCATGTTTACAGTAACCGCTGGGTAAACATGGGGATAACCTCATCAGTGACTGGTAACAATTAGCCTATTAGGCCATTTATCAAATAATTACCAACAACCACAATTTGGAGAACAACATCTGTTTGCGCACATTCACCAATTAGCCATGGGTTCAGAGTTGACTAACGTCAGAGCCAATGCATCATTCATGAGGCATTTAACTAGAAAAGGCCTTTGATTAATCACCAAAGGGCTGAGCGAAAATAACATGGCAATTGGGTCAACAGCAGTGGAGTTTACCGTTGGCCCTCTCTCATGATCTGAGTGGATTTGAGAGGAAACACAATCCTCATTATAGCAAAGTCTCCTTGCTTTTACCTTCCAATAAAAAGGGGAACATTTCTCACACTGGAGTCTGCAGTAAAACGCTTGATATAATGACCACAGTCATGCTGGAAACCATCTCTTTTTCTCCTCTTTGAAGAACAGCAGGAGTTCTGTAGCTCTATAGCACAAGGAGATATTACAGGGTTCTTAATAGAGTGATCAAAATGCGTGGGCCGCAAACTGTTGGAGCAAAACAAGTCCGTTTTGAGTTCAGGCTAGCTGATGCAGCTGTGTTCCCAGGAGAGTAGTCAACACACTCTAGCATGTGCGTATGCACACACACACACACGCTCTCCCTCACTTGCTCTATCTGTCTCATCACGAATCACTGGCCTGCATTCCAACTCTATTACACTGTAGCTTTTATAAAGATCATGATAAAACACTTGCTTCCTGCAATTCTGATTACAGACCATACCCTCCTTTTATTTGATCCGTTATCAAGTCGGAACTTTTGTGGCCTGAGTGACTTTTTGTGCAGGTCATCTAATGAAAGCATGCCCAATACACACTTGTTTCATGCTGAAAAGGGCCCCTGCCAGGAGTTCCTTGAAACTGTGCCACTAAAAACACCAGTGTTACTTTATCAGTCGTGTGTGTCTGAATTTGGCACGTGACGCACGGTTATTTTGCATGGCGGTGAAACAGTCAGATCGGGCTAATGAGCCGAGCGCTCAAACTATTTGCGTTATGGTGCGGTGTGTGTGGCTCTGCATTTCAAGGCGCTGTGATGTTATTTTAGAGTCGGGGCATCTGAGCGTGCGTGAGAGAGGCACATTTGATCCCATGGAGGTTCTACAGAGAAATCCGACTCTCTCGTTGCTTTATGACAATGGCTTCCTTTCGACTTCAAATGATTCCCAATTTCCTTTGATTACTTCATCCCTGTCTCTCTCGCTCTCCATTACTGACCCTGTCTACATGAAGTGTGAGCCTAACAGCTTTCATATGTGCCACAGGGACATGGCTCTACTAGAGAGAGAGAGATAGCGAGAGAGAGAGAGAGAGAGAGAGAGAGAATAACTCTGCCTAATAGTACCACCCCCCTGCTGAGTGAGTCTCTGCGGGCGTCTGAAACAGATCCATACAGCAGCACTATTGCATTTGAAGGTCAGCAGGCGCCCTCCTATTTACAAAACCCTCTTACTCCTCTCCTCCCTTTTCTCTCTCGTCTCCCCATCACCTCCTCTTTCCCACTCCCAACCGCTCCCGCTCACCATCTGTGTATAGTGAAAGTGGATTGTTTAGTAGAACTCTGAGCCCTTGAACACTAGTCCTTTATCCAGATTACACAGAATTACACTCGCTGGCCACTTTATTAGAAACGCAGACCTTGAAGGTTCTTCTATTTACAAAACCCTCTTACTGCTGTTCTCCATTTGTTGATGCACAATTAGTGTAGGCCATTCTGTAACCCTTCATCAGTGGTCAGTTTCCAACCACAAAGCCACTCATGGCTGGATACATCTGGGTGAATTGGCCAGTGACAATAATTATAAAAACCATAGCAGCATTGCTATGCCTAATATACTCGTACCACCATCACACACATGACCAGGTCAGTGTCGCAAATAAAAACTGGTCAGCAGCGGTGCTGTGGTCAGAAAATATTCTAGGAAAGCACTTTTACTCTGAAAACAGACCCTGTTGTCTAAACTGACCATGGTCTAAGGCTACAAAGTGAAGTTTGGTCATTTTAACTGCTCACAGCGAGTCCCTCATGTCCTGTGAGTCCACCTCAACATAAAGAAAAGTTTGTGTAAGTAATGATTGTATTTATGGACAAGATTTGGACAAGTATTGATTTCTAGCGTTTGTGAGTATCTTTAGCCTTGTAGCTCCATTGCTAAACTAAAAAAAAATCTACATTTGCATTTTAAACAAGTCATGGCTGAGTTGATCTGGAGAATACATTTCATTACATTTTTTGGAAAAACTATTCCATTGAAGGACATTTTGAGGATATTATATGAAACTAAGATGTTACAAACATAAGTAACAGAAATGTAGACCTCTTAGTCCCTTTAGAAGAGGCAGCAGAAAAGGAGGAGACGGGCAGAGATGCCATAGCTGCGGATGTGACCCCTGAGTCAGGCTCCACGCCTGTCGAAGGTAAAACGATTAGGGTTATTGCATTAAGGCTGGTGGTTTGTGTAGCTCAGCTCTAAAGCAAACGTTGTTCCAGTTCAGAGCTGTTAAGATCTATTTTCCCTGACAGGTTGGAAGTGGTGGCTTTTTTTTTGACCAGAGGCACAGGGGCCCCAGGCTGGAAGCCAGACAGCATGCCCACCCTCCAGTCACCCTGCTGCGCTCACACAGGGCAGCTTCTTTATGAGCTCCAGCGGCCAGTCTTATTGTCCTGTTTATTTTTTTTTCTCATCCAGTGGAGCGGAACTGGCTCGCTCTTTACGGCTCCGGGACTGTATTTACAACCTTGTCTCGAGAGCCGGGCTCAAACACTAGGAACAAGGGCCGTCCTCCTGTTCAACTGGGGAAAGTGCTGGAACAATTCAGCTTTCTCCAGTGCACTCTGGTCCCAGCGGTTAGATAAGCCAGCCTCTGGGAGCTTGTATAAGGTGAGCGCGAGTGTCAGAGTTAAGCTTTGTTCGTGCAGCTCCACTTTGGGGACAGGATGCTATTAGCTGCGCTTTAAGGCCTCTCAGGGCCCGAGTGGATGGCTTCAGCAGGTTTTCTCTTCAGCCAATTAAAGTAAACACCATGAGGGTGTGTGTGCCTGTGGGTCAATTCATGTCCCTCTCTGAAAATACATAGCGCCTGCGAATTCACTTCGGCTTAGTGCTCACCTCTGACAAGCACACCATCTGACGTAGCGTGAGTGACTACTGCTGTATTTTTAGCAAGTCTGTTAATGATATGCTATGTGAGAGCACTCTGAATTTCTTTCAACAGGAGGGAAAACTTATGCAAGCTTTATTGCATGTAAAACTTAGATATGCACAATAAAACCCAAGAATATATTTGGTATTGCAACAGTGCTTTTCTTTTTAACCGCAGACCACCAGTCCTGAACAATAATGGCATACAGACCCAAAATGCCCAGGGCAAAACTCATCCTCACCGCAGCCAAACACATACTTGATTCAAGCCATTAGCTTCAGAGGAAAGAAGGGCTTGCCTTTTTATTGTATGTAATCTACTGTGTGCAATGAATCACAGAGGATAGTTTGTTCAGTTCTGGCTATGGCAAACACACTCCCACAATTAACCTCTGATTTTTCAACTTTTGCTTGACGACTGCTACTTCCTCTCTCCCCCTCTCTGCGCTTGCTGCAAGCTGCCTCCCACACTCAGTGGCCAGCAGGAGAAGGGGGTGGGGGTTGAAGGATGAAGGATGAAAAAATATGATTGAGAGAAAAACAGTTTGAAAGGAAAACTGCAACAGGACAGATGAGATAGAATGAAAGACGAAGAGATGGTTGATTACTAAACCAAAATGACTGGTGACAAAAATCAAACGGCTAGAAAAATGAACGGAAAAAAGAGAAAAGGAAACAAACTATGAGGCAAACAGATGGGTTTTTGAAGTCATCTTGTGGGTTGAGGAGTTGAATTACAGCTTTAAATCCAGCACACTTCTACTGTATTAAATGAGTTAGTTAAAGGGTGAAGCTGGCAGATGCCAATTAGCATGATGTATTTAGCTTGGGGTTTACAATTTTCTAATTGCTTAGATGCCTAATTACCATAGAAATATGAGTAAGCAGCTAATTCAAAGTTACACTTTTCAGTTTGTTGCTGGAAGAGAACTGTTTTTAAGGGCCCTTGGTGTACTTTTCTTTGTTTTTAAGCTACTACAAAACAGCTGTCAAGGAATTTGAGAACAACACATCTTCAAATAGTGAACTCATTATAAAATAAAGCGTGATGCCTGCTATATCTTCATTGTTTCAAGGAAACAATTACACAGTTCTCTTTTACGCCATAAACGCAACCGTTCAGCCGAAACATGTGCACTGTTTCACTCTGGAAAGTTATTTAAGCCCAGCCCCCCAACATTCAGTACTATATGATATGCTGTTATTTCTAAAATTTTAGTTTGATAAGACATGTCCTCTGACAGACGTGTGTATGTTTTTGAGTGGTAAAGAAAGGACCATCTAGACCTTCCATCCCCGACCACCGCTCTGCTCCCCAGTCTGTTCTTACCTCGTTTTCCAGTAAAGCAGAAACACATGCTTCAGACGCATCGCAAATGGCAGTGAGGTCGTGACCCCCCTCCAGGGCGAGCACCACACGGCCGCCGGCCAGGCCCATCAGCTGCTTGGTCAGGTAGCCAAAACCTGCCCAGGGGGAGAAAGAGAAAATGTGGGTGGGGGTTAGAGCTGGCCCCAAAGTCTCCGCCGTCTGGCCTTCGATCAAAGGAGCCAGAGTCGGAACAGAGCGGGGAAAGAGTGAGGGGAAAAAAAAGAAAGCAAGGGTATTGCATCATATTTTCTCTGCTGCAAGGAAGGCACCTAGGATTTAGTGAGCCTAAACGCATAATACAAGGCAGGTTTAATTCTAATAAATGTGGCTCAAGATTTTGGCTCCAGGCATCTTTTGATCTTTGTTTGAATATATGCATCCTGCTATACTCAATTCAGGCCGATCTGAAGGTCTGAATGTTCTGATAAATTCTTCTAAAGCTCTTGGGGCCCTTCAGATCCTGCCAAGTGATCAGTCAAGGCAGCCTGATGCATTCTGACCAGTACACTTACACACTGACCAAGAGGTTCACCAACAGAACATTGAACATTGTGTGTGTGTGCGTGTATGTGCATGTATGTGTGTGTGGTAGTAAATGTGACTGGACCTTTAATGTGCTAAGATCGAGATAAAAATAAATGTAACTGTGTCTATTGACATGTTCACCACTGTACATTTCCTGATAAGGATGAGTGTGTGTAAACGATTGCAGGGTTTGTCATTGGGCTGCTATCAGATTATTCTACAGCATATTTGAAAAACATTTTTCAGAAACACATAGGCCAGTGCAGGTAAAGCCTACTCAACTCTTTAAGCCAACCTAAATAATCCCATCAACATTAAACCAGTCTGGATCAATGAGATCACTGATATTAAACCGGTCTGAATGATCTCACTAATGTAAACCAGTCTGAATGACGTCATTGAAATTAAACGAGTCTGAATGATCTCACTAAGATAAAACCAGTCTGAATGATCTCACTGAGAGTAAATCATGTCTAAACCAGTCAATTATCTAACGGACATTAAACTAACCACTGGCATTAAATTGTGCCTGAATTGTCTTGATAACATAAACCAATCTGTACATTAAACTGTTAAATTTACTCATAAACTCACTAATATCATAAACTTTTAAACTAAATTAAACTGAATGGTTTCACTGACAGAAAACAGGTCCAAATGGTCTCACTCACTTTAACTCAGTCTGGATGGTCTTGCTTACTTTGAAGTCAAATTCTTCTCATGTGCTTGAGTCTCTCTCCCCCTCTAAGCATTACAACGTTTCTACTTTCCTTTGGATACACTGAGCCTCTCGCACAAGGACGCACATAAGTATGGTTTTGCTGTTAGCTGTAATCTACAAAGGGTCTTTTAAGATATGAGAACGGCCTTCTAATAGGATAAAAGTTACCTTTGGGTTTCTTACATGTTTTCTAATCTCTTGGGCTTAGATTACGGATGGGAGTGGAATGCCTTACAGAACGAAATCACATGGTTAAAGTATGAGTGAGCGAGTGAGCGAGTGAGTGTGAGAGAGAGAGACTGTTGTGTCAAGCCATGCTGAATACCCAGGAGAAAAAGGTCTCTTTGTTTTTGTGGCATTGGGACGTTACAAATTCAACTAGAATAACAGCTTTTAGACAGAAAAAATAAACCTTTGCCTTCTGCTGAGCCGGGCAGCAGAGCAGTGTGTGGTGTGTGATTTTCCTCTTCTCTCTCTGGCCACACAGACAGGCCACAAAAAAAAAGGGATGGAGAGGGAGGGAGAGTCAAGGAATGAGAGTGTGAGAGAGGGAGAAAGAGAAGCAATGAGAAAAACATAGGGAGTAAGAGAAAAAGAGAGAGCAAAATAGAGAGGAAGACACAGACACACACACACCTCCACAGACTCACTACTATATGCCAGACTCACTGGATTTATATTTGAGGTCACAGATTGGACAAATACTGTGTGTGGGTGTGTGTATGCGCTTGTGATTATTTATGTATCTGAGTGCACTTTCCAGTCCTGAAATCTGGAAGGGAGTAAAGGTAAGAGTGTGTTTGCTACTGTAAAAGTCAAGATTGGCAGAGCGAGAGAAAGCGTGAGAGGGAAGGAGAGAGGGTGGGCTGAAAAAGTCTTCCATAATAATGACTAATGGTTTTGTAATGTTGTACTGAAGGTTGGGGTGTGGGAGGAGTGGGAAGGCTGTGTATTGTGTGGAGAATGTCTAAGCAAAGGAAAGAAAAAGATCAGCACTACTTGAACACTCACACTTGGCTGTGAGTTTGTATCCCCCCAGTGGCGACGGATGGCCCTCCACAGCGTCAAAACCCGACGAAACCAGCACCACGTCCGGAGCAAACTCATTAGCAATGGGCATCACCACCGTTCTGCAGACAAACAAGAATTGGTCAATATATATGACAGTATATAAATAACATAAAAAATGAACAAAATACTAAGCTTCCTTATTTTGAGAATTTTATTTGGGGGCAAAACATGAGTGCTGACTTTACTCAAGCCATTTTTGTTCACATGTAAAAACCTGAGAATTTCTGCTTGTTTCTACCCAATTTCAGTCAAGCCCATTTCTACCCACTAAGCTTGCACATGCTTCCTCTGAGTCACATGAAGTTCCACCTCATCTTTTTTTTTTTTTTACCGCCGACATGTTGTCAAAGGACAGCTCAGAACGGGTGCCAATCATGTCAACTAACAGAATGAGAATTTTTATTTTGAGTGCATAATTTACTGTTTATTAACTGATGCAGCTAGACAGACACTTCCAGACAGCTGCAACTTTACACCATGAGTCGAAAGACAATGAGTTCCTCTCTTAGGAAGACCACTGAGTGAGTAAAGAGACAAACACACTGCTACATACAGGCAAGCTTACACACACTCATGTTCAGAAAGGAAAAAAGAAAAGAGTCCAAGCAACATGCCCAGACTGAATGTGTGATTCATAGAAGGACTGCGGGTTTAACGGCCCATTTTGTGGTGAGGCTATGATTCCCAGCCCAGAGCCGCCACAGTGCACAGTTCCACCACTCTTCCAGCCTGACGCGCAGCACTGACCCAATGACAGCAAGGCTGGTGTGAGGGTACAACGTTAACAACATACTCCGGCATGACTGGGCTATCCTATTTCCTATTGACCTTCTTTTGTTTCAGCACTTTCAGTAAAATGTCTACTCCACACACTATAGAAGACACAAAAACAAAAGCAAACATATGCAGACACTGTGGCTCACTGTAGTGAACCTCATCAAGCTGTGGAAGGGTTATCAGAGCATATATCAGCATGAGATATGCTCATCATTGGGTGGGAGGATATCATGGCTGAGCTTATGGCTATAAACTCCGGCTGGCCGCCTCCAGCATTACTGAAGCACACCCAGCTGGGAGGCTATATTAAGCTCCATTAAGATGCTGCGTTTGAGTCGGCGCTGCAGCTGGGGAGGAACTGGATCTGGCTGGGCTTGGTGGGGCTGCCGCGGCTGCAGTTGGAGTTTCTCTCTGAGGATCTGGCTGGACGATAGCAGCTTCCCGCTGCAGTGTAGGTGTAGGCAGATTATAGGCTGACTTTGTGCTTTCCTTAAGATGTGGGCAGGTCTTCCACAGATGGTCCTCCACAGCCTGTCCACACACACCACAGTTGAGGTCAGGCTGCAAATATCCAGCACTGCGCTCAGCATATTCTTAAAGAATGACATATCCTACACCTAGAACACCGCCTTGCCCCTATTGTGCTTAATAATGACTGGATGCAAAAAATCTTATGATGCACCAGAACACAACTCACAGCTCAGGGTTAGACTTTGATTAGGCATTCTTACAATGTATTGATTTCATAACATAACAATTAGGAAGTGATACACACCACATCCACGCGATGATATAAAGCAATTGTGCTACAGTACCTCTTCTGTGAGAAGCCTGCCTTGGAAAAATTTTGGTAGGTCCTAACCTCTACATATTTGGAGCCCCGAAGAGATGCTCCGATGGCTGTTTAGCCAACACAATTTGTTGTCAAAGTTTCTCGGATCCTTTTTAGCATGCTTTTCAAGTGTAGCTGTCATTGGATGTGTTAGCAGTAGTGGTGAGCACTGCCCATTCTGCGGCAGACTCTGGTAGCTGTACTTAGCTGACTTCAGGACCATAGTACTCGTATACTGTGGGTGGGCCTGGGTCCCATAGCCTGGGCCCTGTGACAGCAGCAGCCCAGGCAAGTTTCAGTCTTTTCCTCTCTCCTCTGCCACAATCACCGCAATTACAGGCTTTCCACAATGACCACATATTTCAATATCACCCAGCACCTGCTCTGTCGTACCTGAATTTAGAGTGATGTTTACTACAGGAAAACAATAAAGTGTGTATTTGGCATCCAGGGAGAGTGTTATAGAAAGACACAGTCTTGTTCAAACATTGACACATACTCCTCATTTTATTAGGTGAAATGTCACCTAATATATCTTCAAAGCATAGCTGCTATTGTCCTTACGCTTTGTACACTATACAGACCATCAGTTTCAAGGGCCACTTTGGTAAAGATATATTTGCTGGGGTCTTATTCATGATCTGAACTACCTAACCAGCTTTGCAGAGGTTTCTTGGCCTTTCTTAGTGTTAACAGGGCTCAAGGCACAAAAACACCCTGGACAGGTCAAAACTTGTAAGCGGTGGATTTTAAAAAAAGCATTAAAATGATGTTATTGGAATTCAAACATAACTGAATTTGTGCATAAGCTTTAGAAACTTTTATCAGAAATAAAAAATACATCCAATCCAGTGTGTTTTAACCTTTGCTTGTTACTGAAGGCAAACATGAGGACAGAGAATAAGACCAAGAGAGCAAGTGTCTGTCTAACCAGTGGTTTTGCCTCTGAGAACATGCCGTGTGTGGTGGTAAGTCTGGAAGAGATGTTTTCTGAAGCGTGGGTCACAGCAACACCATCATTAACATTGGAAGCATCCAAAACAAGCCAAAAACACTCAATAATATTTTCACAATCAACAGTGACTCTTGTTATTACATGTTGTGGTCTGCTGAAATGGCTAAACATAAGAGCAACAGGATGAAGGAAAGTCCCTTCACAGCTGTTCAGAAAAAAAGTGATGACTGGTCTCACATTGAGTGAGGTTTAAGGTCACTTTTTAGATCCAGGGTTCTAATAATGAGGAATGCTTATTCATTAGCATGGAGAGAAAAGCTGCTCTCCCTCAGTCAGAGTCAGACTTTCCGCTGCAGGTGACGCCTCGCTTCTGCGGCCTCCCAACCTGCCAGCAACAGAGGCGGCCTGACCACAGCAAAGTCTGCCCATGTCTCTCCTGCGTCTAGCCTGGGACACATGAAAGCCTCAGTGCTTTACACGAGGCCCACAGGCACGGTGCTGGTTGCCACAAACCCGAAGTCGAAGACTGGAACGCACCAACGGTGGGATGGGCACCAGGCCAGTGTCTCCCCGCCACCCCCTATCAATCCCCCTTGTCTTGCTTTGATGTTAAGTGAGACGCGCCAACTCCATGCGCATGTCGAAACTGCTCACATCATCGCATTCCCCAATGGGGACCCCCCACTGAACCGTCAAAAAGCTACTGCGTGACTTATCGATGCTGCGTGCAGAAAGTCTGCATTGAAGGGCTCATACTCTACAACACCGTTGTCTTTAATTTCCCATCCCTCAAAATTCACATACAACTGTACTTTTGCACGATTTATTTCAACTTGATTATTTTTCAATCACACCTTCAGAATTACAAAGTTTTTCAATTACTGTACTCTTGATATTTAATCTTGATATGACAATTATGATTGTCATTCTAATTGGCTGCCTAGTACCTTGTTCTAAAACAGTCTGGAATGACATGAACTCCAGTTACTGTATTTGGATGACAGGTTGTTTTGAAAGGCTGCAATACTTTTACTTCCTTAAAACCAAGAAAAGCACAACAATTTCCCCCACATCTTCCTCCTCAAAGAACTCAGATTGTCCATTGCAACAACACTTGAATTGGATTGGTACTGAATTGGATGGAGACTGATATACACAACATATCAAACTCTTATTTCTCAAAAGAAAGGAAATCCTGGTATTCCATTATGTGGTTCCTGGATCTAAACATTTCCAGTAACTGTTGATCAGCCCTGACCATTGGCTTAGGGGAATTTTAGAGCATTCCTCCATGTATCTTAAACTCTGAAATGCTGATGGGTTTCCTCAGATGATCTCAGTTCAGGTCCTTCCTTAACATTTCTACTGAGTTAAGGGTAAGACATTGACTTAACTATTCTAAAACATTAACTTTCTTCTTCTTTAACCATTATTAAAGACATCTGTGCTTAGAGTTGTTGTCTTCCTGCATGACCCTTGAGATTCAGTTTGCGGACAGATGTACTAATATTTTCCTTCAGAATTTGTTGGTAATAATTAAGAATCTATTATTTCATCAATGCTAGCAAGCTGTCCTGACCCAGATGCAGCAAAACAGGGCAAACATGGCACTACCTCCACCACATTTCACAGATGTGAAGGTTGTAATGTTGGAATGCAGCATTTTCCTTCCCCAGATATTTAGCTTCTCAACTAAACAAAAGATGTATATGAACACACTTTGTTGGTTTAGTGTTCTCTCGACGGAGGATGGCTTTTCTCTTATTTCTGCCCAATTTATTAATCTCCATTTCCCCCTATTATGGATTGCTATCAACAGTGGGTGAAGGCTAGCATGTGCTTCCTCTGAGCTACATGAAGCACACCACTGCAACTTTTCCAACTGTGGCTAACACCATCATAGGACTGCCTTACACACTTTGAGGTGAGAAGTGACTGCCAGTACTGTTCAGTCATCCTACCCAGAAGGAGCAAAGCCAATTGTGCTCTTTTGGACTCCCAGCCATAGATGTCTGGAACACCACTGCTAATCCATCTCACAAACTCTTGACCTCTGAATAGGGCCAGTGCATGAACAGTTGCCTTAGTCAGGAGCATGGACTCATGAACCAATGTGGGCACATTAAACAATGTGTGAGACATCTTTAGTTGTTTAGATGCTATCCTGGGTTCATTTTTGACATTGAGCACTATTACATGTTACTCTTATTTGTTGATTGGTTGACCACTCAGTAAGGTAACAGTGGTTGAATTCCCTCTACTGTTATTTAACTGTGGATTGCTTCATCAATTAAACCAGTTTCTTTAAAAAGACCAAGAATAACATTTTGGTCTTATTTGGACTGAAAGTCCGTTGTTGATTTAGGTGATATTTATGCAGAAAATATAAAAAACTCACTATTGTATGTCTATGCCGAGATGAAGAAAAGAGCATGGCTAATTGGGTTACGGATGCCGAGATTTACAACCCACAGAGTGGAAGCCATCAAAACAAGTATCTACAGACTGCCGGCATACATTTGCCATTACGATTCGATTTCTGATTTCTAAGGAAATCAGACTGAACAGAGAGCGTATGATTCATTGTCTGGACCACACAGATATGCAATAAAAACAAATAAAAGAAGTCTGTGACCCTTCAGGAGCCTCACATGCTCCTCACACCTCACAGGCTCCAAGCACCAGTGGCCCTCCCATAACCCCTTTTCTCCACGCTCATCTCTGTGGGTCCTAACCTGGGCCTGAGGCCCATGTGTAATCTTTTCCATGGGAGCAGAGAAACAGACTTGTGTGAGATCCTTGGAGAAACAGCTTTCCAGGACGTTGGTCGAATACGGAGAAAGAAAAGTTTGCTTATCGGAATACTGAGCATTCTTTTTGAGAAAAAAAAAAAAATCTATTTTCACAGTGTAAAAATGCACACTGTGGTATTGTGGTATCTGTGTAGGTGCACCTGGTAAAACCTCAAATCTTGAAGCGCAGGCCCATAAAAAGAAAGCATGCCTCGTAAAGCCTAAGAGAGTGGCCCTTAATAATCACTAAGCGTTCACCCAGACCCCCTCATCAGCCTGGAACACAATCCTTCATCCTACCCACCGCACACTCAGCTCCCTCACAGGATCTCAATAAGCCTCCACCCAACGGGGTAAGGGTTTCACACTAGAAGCTAAGAAAGGGTAAATCTTTTTAAAACCATAGCACAATACTAGCAAACATGAATTAAAAACTGAGGAATTTAGGCTCCTGAACTGCCCATTTATTTTTGTTAAGAGTTAAAGAGCACCAACAAAAGAATATGGACTGGCTATGATACCCAAACTTTCTTAAATGGAGTGTAAGCCAAGAGGAAATGACTAGAAATCCTCTTCAGTCTTTATCCAGCCTGTTGCTGAGCCAGAATTAATAAAAACTATTAACATCCCAGTGTGTGTTTCGTGGGTACTGCAGGCCAGTTCCCCAACAGCACAGCTGAAAGTACACATTGTGTTCCTCTGGCACAGGGAACCCCACTGAGAGTTACATAGTTACAGTGCACGTTTTATTTCCCCAAGAACGTCTCAGAAACCTATGAGACACCTCAACAGGCCCAACCCCTGGGGTGATTCTATCCTTCTTCTCAGGAAAACAGAATGCTTTCCCAACAGTTTCTAAGAAAACTATGAGAAGTTTTCCTTCTGGTCCTTCTTCATCCATTTCAACTGGTGTAATTGGAGGTAAAAGCACTTTTGATTCTGTTTCTCAAGAGGTTCTAAGTAAACTATATAAACTCACTGTGGTCCCTGGCATGTTTTGTTTCAAGTCTAGTATTACATCAAACAAGAATAAATCTTGAATTTTTCCGACAGGCCAATCAGTGAGTTCTGATCAGTTGCTAGGGATAATTTGAAGACCGATGAGCAATTAAATGCATGCAAACAGGTACTAAACATCTAAGAAGAAAGCAAAAGGTTTGTTTGAAGCCAAGCTCATGTGTATGCACTGCTCATTACTGGGAAATGCCCAGCCAAATCTTCTTAGAAACACAAGATTGATCCCTCATGAATTCAGACAACCTGGCCAAAGTATAATTCATGACCCACTCCCCTAGGCCCGACAAGTGTCCTCTCCTAGCGATAAAATCGCAATCACTTTCTCCAGCTCTTCTATTCCATAGGCGGTGGCAGGGCAGTCGGGACTAAGTCAGAGGAAGGGCATGGAGATGGATCATAGCTTGGCAGGAGGGAAGACAACAGATGGATTTGTATCTAGAGCACACAGTGATGCTACACCAGACACAAGCCAGACCTATTTGTGAGTACAACCATAGTCTTTTAAATACAAACTGGAACATTTTTGGAATCAGGTCTACCTGTGACTGACACTCCCGCTGTAATCTGTCAAACGGATACATGCTTCAATAGCAAAGCAGTTCCTTTTCTTTACAACACACTGACAGAAAAAAAAGCACATTATCTTCTCAGTACACTCTCATACACTCCATCCAAAAAAAACTGTGCTCTAAATCCTCACTTAATTATCATCACCAAAGGTCTTGTTGAGGAAATGTTCGCAAGAAAAAGAACTCAAGCATCGGTCTCCCTTTTTAAGGAGACAACAGCCTCATGGGAGACAGTTGCCCAGGATTTATGACCGGTAATTAGCCAAAGCCTATACAGATTCCACTGCACTGGACTGAGACAAATTGCAAATGCTGCAAGTAGGACAGGGGACCACAAGCTGTCCAAAAATGATCCATCCTTGCAATTTTACCTAATTCCTGAGATGAGGCATGCCAACAGTGGTTTGGGGTAACACCAGGCCCTGCTTGTAAAACCAGTGGGACTCAAAGGGTTAATGCTATCCAGGGCTATCTGTCAGGCTCAAAGGCTTTTCCAATCTCTCTCCCTGTACAAAAAAAAAAATTCAAGAAAGAACGAAAAGGAAAAGAAGGGGGAAAAACACTTCAAAGCCTTGTCATCTGGCATTGCGGAGAGCTGGTTTGAATTAACTTCAATTCTCCTCTCTGTTTCCAAGTTCATGGCGAGAATGCCTGGGCTTCTGGTTTTCATTAGAGCCAATTTTCTTATCTTTTTTCTCCTTCTTTCTTCATCTCAGGCTTGATCCCCTGCAAATGCAACGTGGCACTGGCTGTGGCTGAATAAGAAGGTGCTGCCCGCGAGGCACGCATTGTCTCACACAGCTCGCAAAACACGAATGAGAGGGAAATGGATAGAGAAAAGGGGTGGAGAGAGAAATGGAGGGAGAGATGTTTTCTGTTTACACCAGAGGAGCTTTCTATTTATCTGATCCTTTCCTCTGTTTTGGTTGCCTTCAGATTTTCTCCATTCTGATTTTATCATTAAATTGATGCTGCATTATTTGCCCTGCAGAGAAAGAAAGAGAGAGAGAGAGAGAGGGAGGGAAAGAGGGAGGGAGAGAGAGATAAAAGCTAAGGCGTAGGTGATGGAAAGAGAGGGAAAGGAAGAAGCACGCAAGAGAGCAGGAAGAGACAGACAGACAAAGAAAAGATATATGAACTGTTGTGCTCTCCCTCCCAAGTCTTTGGGGAAAGATAAATCAAGGCTGTAAGAATGGTGCAGTGCTGTAGGATTGATCAGAGAGTCCCGGGTGAGTGAGTGAGAGAGAGTGCCAGAGAGAGAGAAAGAGAGAGAGAGAAAGAGAGCAAAGGAGGGGGTGGAGGTGACTAAATAACGATTTGGGAGGATCTTCCCTCGTTGAGGTGATTGAATGCTTCAGCTAATTGTCAAGCCCTTTGTGTGTTGAATCAGGTGTGTTTGTGGAAGGAGCACACCTATCGGCACAGTGCTGAGTGTACTCTGTAGTGTACTCTGGACAGAGAGTGAGAACAGGGATTTGTGTGAACCCCACCTTCTGAAACTTATTCTAGGTTCTAATTGGATTACACTAATGGCTCATATCAGGTTGCTGTTGCTGACTGGAGCAAAGTGCTACTCTTCAGTGGTTTGGGACACTCTGACTAACACATGCAATATGGCACAAATCTCTGCTGGTGTGTCAAGAAAGTTAATGTAGAGTCTGGTGAACAAACAGCATCAACTGTGCTTTCAAATTCAAAACGTCTCACCTACAAACACATTCTCAGCTTGTTGTTTAGGTTACAAACATCCTTATTCAGGAGTAGGTGACAGGATAGGTGCAAGAGAAGAGAATATATAAGAGCAAGGGAGAGAGGATTAGAGAAGATAAAAGCAAATAAAAGAACACAAGAAAACAGAAGACAATGAAGAGAGGACAGAATGACAAAAGGGGAATAGATGAATAGAAGAGATGGCAAAGATTGGGGAGGAAAAGGGAGAAGAAAGGAGATAAGGGGAGAGAGGATGAGAGGAGAAGAGAGAGGAAGAATGAAGAGGGGAGGCGAGGAGGTGAGAGGAGAGCATAGAGGAGGAGATGAGTGGGGATGTGAGAAGATGAGAAGAGAGGAGAGCAGAAGGGAGGAGATGAGTGGGGATGTGAGAAGGTGAGATGAAAGAAGATGAGTGAAGATGTGAGAAAATGAGCGGAGGAGTTTGAAGAGGAGATGAGAGGAGATGAGTGTCAACGTGAGAGGATGAGCAGAGGAGTGAGGAGAGAAGAGCACAGCGGAGGAGATAAGAGGTGATGAGCGGAGGAGATAAG
Source organism: Brachypetersius gabonensis (assembly GCA_037577145.1). Classification (NCBI taxonomy): domain Eukaryota; kingdom Metazoa; phylum Chordata; class Actinopteri; order Characiformes; family Alestidae; genus Brachypetersius; species Brachypetersius gabonensis. Next base: position 19,561,622 of record JBBJLR010000002.1, on the reverse strand, counting down.
AGGTGATGAGGGGAGGAGATAAGATGCGATGAGAGGAGTGAGGAAAGGAGAGCAGAAGGGAGGAGATGAGTGGAGATGAGAAGAAATTATAGGAGTAGTGAGGAAAGGAGAGCAGAAGGGAGGAGATGAGTGGAGATTTGGTTACTAACTACGTCCCTTTCCTACTGCTTATTTTATTTCTTACAAAAAAAAAAAATTCCCTTGTTTTCTTCATAACTTGTGTCGTTGTTCTCTATAGCGTATGTATTGCTGGGTTGGGTGTTGGCCAGTTATTACTTGACAGTTGCTGTATAGATGCTCTGACTGCAGTACGTTGGTTAAATAATTGACTCGGATTTAAGCTGTTAAGACACAGGTAAGACACAGTTATGGACTTCTTAAGCACTGATGTACGTCGCTCTGGATGAGAGCATCAGCCAAATGCCTTAAATGTAAATGTAAATGAGATGTGAGAAGATGAGAGGAGGAATGAGGAGAAGAGAGTAGAAGGGAAGAGATGAGAGGAGGAGCGAGGAGAGGAGAGCAGAAGTGAGGAGATGAGTGGAGATGAGAAGATGAGAGGAGGAGTGAGGAGAGCAGAGAGGAGCAGCAGGGCTGGCAGCAGTGTTCAGAGATCAGTATGAATGGGCTGGGTGTATGGGGCTGGGTGCCAGGCTCTGAATGGCGGCTGGCAGGAAGGAGTTTGAGTGAGTCACCTAGCTCAGTGAAATGGGCCTGTGAGTGTGAGAGCAGAGACGCATCAAATTACTGCTTACTACTTACAGGGGCTTCACATTCCTACTTCCATCATACTCAGGACCACTCAGAGCTCAGTACCTAGCTACACTTTTGACTTAAGTTTGATTTAAACTTACTTTGATTCAATCAGCAGTCATGGAACTTTTAAGTTATGGAACTTTTCATACAAGGGGGCTCAGGGAAGGCTGTATCTGACCAGGGAGCAATTTTCTTTGCGCTATTTACCAGCATTGAGGGACCTGAATCATGCCATGCCACCCACCCAAACTTTGGACTTTACATTAGGGGCCAGGGACTTATACTGCCCTACAAAGGCAAAAGACCTTAACTTCCCAGAGTGTGAAACTGAGAAAAATGACTTTAAAGTTTTTT
>JBBJLR010000002.1:19515031-19531388 GCA_037577145.1 Brachypetersius gabonensis | reverse complement strand
GAGAGAGACAGAGGGAGAGAGAGAGAGAGAGAGAAAGAAAGAGAGAGAGAGAGAGAGAGAAAGAGAGATAGAGAGAGAGAGAGAGAGAGAGAGAGAGAGAGAGAGAGAGAGAGAGTGACAGAAAGCAATAGAAAGAGAAAGAGAGAGAGGAAGAGGGAAAGAGAGAGGAAGAGGGAAAGAGAGAGAGAGAGAAAGATAGAGGGGGAGAGACAGAGAGAGATAGAAAGAGAAAGAGAAAAAGAGAAATAGAGAGAGTGGGGTGGGGGGAGAGGGAGAAACTCACATTAGAGGAGCCCGTGGCTGGCAGACCCAGGGTGATGTTGGGGAGGGAGGGAGATGTGTACAGAGACAGTTGGCTGATGGGACCTTCTCTGCCAGCTAGCCGGTGTGCCAGGGACGGCTGAAAAAACGTGCACAGACAAACACACGTGCACACACAGATAAATAAACCTCCTGATCAAAACTAACAGCTCTGTCTGGTGGTGGTGCGAAGCCCTGCTGGCTCCTGTCTGCTTTACACTGCTCTGTAAAGAGCAGAATACATGCATATACAGCCAAGATCCACAGCATTGTCCCAAGAAGTCAGCATCAGCCCGGTACAGTGGAAGACCACCCATGTCACTTTATGTTATTCATTTCTTACTACAGAAAAGGGGAAAACTTTTAGTGAAAACGTGCATTCTAAGCTTATTTCAAGTACAAGAGATATTCTATCAAGATATTCAATTGCGATAAACTGTGAGGAGAAACAAGTATTCAGACACTTTTTACTTTGTTAGTTTACATACTCCAATGGTTGGGAAGAAGGTGAAGCAAAGACCTTAAACACGCCTGTCGGTACAAAAGGTTTAATATAAAGCTTAAAGCTATACATCTCATGAAAATCCAAGCAATTCCGTCTGGGATCAAAAACGTTTTCTGATTCCTGAACCAATTGCCTCAGAACAGAAGATTTCTCTCAGACTAAAGATAAGAAGGTAAGAAAGAAGCCAACAGCCACAAAAAGATTTGCAGGACCACCTGAAACCAGCAAAAAACAACAATTACACAGATAAATATACTGTACCATCCTTTACGTTTCTTTAACCTATGCAAAACTCCTCAAAAAAAAAAAAGAAATAAAATAAAATTTAATTAAATAAACAAATAAATGGAAAAAAAAACCCATAATGGATGGAACAACCATTTAGGCAAATGAAAGCTCTTTTGTAACAATATCTTCTGTTCAGATTAAACAAAGCTAGAATTTTCTGGCAATAAATCAAATTTCACCAGTTTTGGAGAAAGAAGTGTTGCGTCTATGATTCAAAGAATATCATGCCCACAGTGAAGCAGAGAGGTGGGGGCATCATAAAAAGGGGCAGCTTCTCTACAAACTGTATTTGACTGTATTGGGGCACTGTACATCATTGAATTACACATGAGACGTTTAAGGAGAATTTTATCTTATCTGCTAAGAAGGAGGACATGTTTGACATTTCAACAAGATAACAACCCTAATCATACAACTAAAATAACCCAGGAGTGGTTTCAAAAAAAAAATGAAGGTGCTTGCATGGCCTGGTCAAAGGCCTCTTGAGAATTTTGTAATTGTGAGTCCATCAGAGGGAATCTCGTAACCTTGGGGAATTGAATGCAGACTGCCCAGGAGAATGAAGCAGCTGAAGGTTGCCAAATAGCTCTTTTTCACAACATGCCACAACGGCTTTGCTAATGTACTAAGCACAAACAGCATTAGCCATCTGTGGTTTCTGAAACCTTTTCATCTCCTATCAATTTGAAACCTTTTTTCTGTTTGTCCTTACGAATACATACATTTTTGTTAATTATATGTGTAAATCTAAAGTGCATATGTGCGCACTGGAAGTATATGAAATAAATGTGTCTGAATACCTGTTAGACCACACGGTACACTGTGAATAAGGTTTCATTTTGCAGAAAGAAAATTAATTTCTTTAGACTCCAGGGGTGTTTCTGATTGAGTCATTATAAAACAAACAGGAAAAAAGTGGAGTCAAACCTGTCAAACGATAATGTAAATTAAATGCAAATGCGTTTCATTACGTTACTATGTAATTATATTTAAACAGTACAGCAAATGTCAATAATAATTACAGACTACTGAGAGTCAGTAGTGAGAAGTGAGTGGGTGGTGTATCAGGATCGAGAGTGATATGAGCAGTACCTCCACTGGGCTGCTGCAGATGGAGCCGGCGATGCCGTTCTCGTTAGTGATGTTATTGGAGCTGTTGTTGGGTGAGCTTGGACCTGACCCAGGGGCACTGTTACAGGCAGATTCTGAAAAATAAACAAAAGGTCTCATTGCTATGGTGAGAGCAAAATGGCACAGTATTGATGCTGTCTTTATAGTAATGCATCCCAGGTGGGCTGCACTGACAGACCTTTTCTTGTTTCAGAGCTCTGTAACAGCAACACACTCACCTGCCATGTCCAGCGAGCGTTTCTTGGCTGTGGCAATGGGACCATCCTTCCTCCGCAGCAGTGGGCTGCTCCGCCGCTCCGTCACCTTCTGCTTCAGCCTGGAGCGCAGCTTCAGGTTCGGCTCAGACGCTGCGGGCAACAACACACAAATAATTAAGTCAAATGTATACTCACTGTTTGCATGGTCAATACCAATGGAATTTATTTTAACCCTTAAAAGTATATGTTTACACAGGCCAAGATCTGCCAAAGTTTTAAAAATAAGCGCTGTTTGGACTGCTAAACAAAAAGTAACTACACAAATCTGTCTAAAGTTTGCTATAACAATTGTGCCACAACAGTTTACACCTGCTCCAGCATAGAATGAAAAATGCCGGCAGCACAGTAAACTGCGTTTATTTACAGAAGTATCCAGACAGCCTCTCTCCTTAATGAATTCAGCGACCAATTGCAGCACACATGCTCATTTCAAATTAAAGTTCTAATATGCCTCTGGTAAACTCACTAATGTTCTTGTTACTGAATCCAATCAAATTCTCACTGCAATGTTTCAATATCTAGTGTGAAGCCTTCCCAGACAAGTCAAAGAGAGACAGAGTCCTTATTAATACCTGGATTTCAGAAGAACTGTTGGATGAGCAGTTGAGCGCATGCAGCTCTCTGGATTAACTGATTAGAATGTCCATACAAAGGTCCCAACTAGCATCTGAACTACTGCCAACTTGGCACTGCCACCAGCTCCGAGTCCTGTGAAGTCCATCAAACAACACAGTTTGGAACTGAATAGAAGTGGTTTCAGAGTCTCTCACTAAAGGAGTATTTTCCCAACTTTAGTGTGTAAACAGTATCCCCGTAATTCAGGGTGTTCAGTAAACCGTGCAGGCAGGGGTCACCATGTAGGTGGCTCAAACGCCTGGCCCGTAATTACCCCATAGCACAAGGTCAACAAGAGGACCACGGCCGTGTGAAGCCCAAAGGTTGCAACGAAGCATGATCTCACCTAAAAAAACACAGACCGCTTTCTACCGCTGCTCTCTCACTCGCTTACCTCACTTCAATTAGCGGACCGTGTCATCTCGACCGTTTGACCCCTGATTAGCAAATGACCACGTGTCAAAAATGCCACCGGGAGCATGGTAAATTAATTATTTGCGTGCTAGGCCTCTCAGTGCCATTTGGAGCATGACCCTATAAGCACCCTCTTTTTCTATGGTCCCACTCATTAAGACACACTACTTTAGACCATAGATAAACCTGTCATTATGCACTTACTGGCACACATCAAAAATGTAAAGGTTCCATAACTTAAAACAACTTAAGAGCACTCTGTGTTAGATGGTCTTGTGGTTGAGCTTAGCAAGTTGGGTAAGTATAAGGGTGGCACTTCTTGTAAAAGGCAGGATCATTCCGAGACATCTTCGTTAAAGAACGTACTGCATCCTGCCATTAAGCCCATGCATTAGTCAAGGATAAGGAACACATCTGCCAAGCACTGGATTAGGCTTTGCCTAATTCATTCTTTGATACTCCGTACACACTGGCACTTCTTCTAAGTGAACAGTCACTGACAAACAGTCACATTTAAGTTTGTTGTAGCTTTAGAGAGGGATTTGCAGTCGATGTTACACTAACAAAACAAGATACAAATGATGCTCCTGTATGTAAGGCTTGCCTATACTGATAAAATAAAGTATCTTTCGAATAATATCAGTCTCACAGTCTATCAGATGATATTTAAGTTAAAATTAAAGAGACAATTAAAGAGGCTTAATGAACTCCAGCATTATTGGTAAACAAATTCCTTTTTCCTAAGCGTTAAGACCTCCACTTATAATTGCTGGGTTAATGAGTCTTAAATAGACAGGGATTGGTCACATGAATAAACTTTAGTGAAAATACACCCCACAAACATCAGGAGGATGTCTGGGATGCATTTTAGCCAGATGTTGTACCACGTGATATAACAACCCACATTCAACAACCCGGGTCCCTCCCAATATAGTAGCAACAACGTCACCTTCACTGCCCCCCGGTGGGCTTTGCTGTGGCCCAGTTTCTTCTGGTGTCATTTGGTATTCTACTTTCCTAGCATTTGGTGGAGATAGTTAGCTTAATTAGGCTCTGGTTTGGATAACCTTTACGTTACTATGCTGTTTTTCACCGTCTCAGCACTTGGTTTCAGTGCATGTGGTTCATGGCAACAACGACTCACATCAAAGGCTAATTCATCTAAACAGTCGTCTTCTTTGACACATTGACTGCTGGTGTAAGAAACTGCATAGTGCTTAAATAGAACGGAAAAATAAAGATAGATAAGTTGTTGTCTACAAGCTGCACATTACACACATGCACATACTGTTCAGATTTCAGATTGACTAGCTGGACATGCATTTCTTTGCCAAGTGTAAATACATGTACTAAAATCCAGATACACAAAATCCCTCCATCAGGTATAATCGGTCTCTTTACAATCTATGCTAATAGAATGTGTAACAAACCTGATGAAGCTTGTTCCGTTCTGTTTTCTTTTCTGGCAGAGAACTTTAATAGATTTCATAGATGGTAAAGTTTTCTTTCAAGTTGAAGCACACAGCAAATAAACAGCCAGTGCCCGCATAATATAAGAACAGGAGCAACAAAACGAAATAGACACTGCAATTTCACGGTCGATATAACCAAAACCTGAACTCTCCTAAAACTCCTAAAACAGCATACTTCAGTAATCATCCAAATGGTGGCTGGATGATATTGATGGTAAACAGAGGTGTGGAAATGCTACCAGTTTTCTTTGCTGGATGATGGTAAATGTAACTGAGTGGGCAGGCCTGTAGGCTTGGACTTCAGCCAGCAGGGGGGCATTGGGATTTCTAATAGGAATGGATGGGCAGTGCAGGGGGGCAGCGACATTCGTGAAAAATGTCGAGGTGGCAGAAACAAACCATCCAGAGAGTCTGCAGAAGGGCCAGGGTCACTCGAGACTCGCTGACTTTGAAGTGTGTTTTTACATGACCACTCACACATCCTCTGCAGTGGTCCGTGACATGTGCTGATGCCAGACACACAAACATGTCTTACACCTTGGCTCAGTTTGTTTTAGATTACACAGGCAGTCTGTGGCTGCACGGACAACAGCAAACAGAGCCAAGCTCTTCTTCTGCATACGAATACGCTGTGTGTGTATATAACACCCATTACAGCTTTAATGTACATCTAAAACTGAAATACTTTTGCTTTTCTGACATGAAATTGTCAAATGAAATAAGCTGTTTTAATTGACTCACTCTTTCAATTTCTAACATAATCGAACCTTCACCTTAAATACTCTGAAAGAAGACAGAAAAGGAAGGAAAAATGGATTCCTCGAGCAAATGATACAAGTATAATTTTCCCTCAGCCACTGAAACTAAAAGGTGTACACACTGGGCTATGTTCTAAAAAGGTCATTTTTTTTTAATTCTGTCTTCACATTTTTATAGTCAAAATGTTGCCTGTTGATGATTTCTGCCACTATTTGTTTGGACTGCAACCATGACAACAAAGCTCTGACTGGTCGGCCTGATTTTCTACGCATCAATATGACTATACATTCATATTAGGAGGCGAAAGACCTAGTCAGTCCTTATAGGAGTAGGATTACTGTGGCTGTGATTTAGTAACAATGGTGCTCTGCGGTTTCTCAACTGTATGCACTTTAATGATTCATGCAAAAATGTGATAAAGGACAGCATCAAATACATTTTTCTGACCAATGATCTGAGGCCTTCAGTCTCTGCCTCTTAAACCTTTTGCTCCTGTGGACATTCCATTTCTTTTATTCATGGTCATTTCATTCGCAGGATTTTTTTTGCAAGATAAAAAATTAGGAGGAAACTCAATAACCTTATAAACTGCAGGTGTTTATTTAAGAAAAACAGCAAAACATATATAGCTTATTAAATGTGGTGGGTAGGTCAGTTTGATAGTGGATAGGATGGTCCTGTTTCATCCTATATTCCTAAAGTAAAGGGACGATTTGTGGGGTACTAGCTATAAAAATAAAAATAAAAAGACAACCATCAAAAGCAGGCCATTGTGCTCAAACTACGGTAAGTCCCAACGAGCCCAGAGGACAAAACACACAGCTGACAACATGACATCACATAGTGTGTTTGATGTTTCAGGACTGGATTGGATTCATTCTTTTTACCCTGTAGGACACCCCTTCCAGCATTTCCTGCTTATTTGCCCCATACAGATACCCATCAATACCACTATGGTATCTCTGATCTAGAATCATATTATTAGCTGAAAGAAAAACAAACCAACAAAGGGCATTCAGAAATATACACACTTTACCAATGCGCTGCAGAAAGAAGGTCCTGGGGCTACAAAGAGATAGAGATATTACAGTTGTGCAGTACACATCATCTTCCAAACAGAAATAATAAAAGATCACCTTCTGCCACTCACTATGGGTAGATTTGTTCCTATTCGAATAAGCCTTAAACATTTCCCCATAGCAAACAAAGTAACACACCACACGGGAATACAGCTCATATCAAACATCCATAAACCATCTGGGCTCTCTGAGCCTTGCCTCTTGTCAGTACTCAGCATATGGAATGTGTGAATGTGTGTGTGAAAGAGAGAGAGAGATTAAATGTTGTGCTGAATCTGAAACCCATGCTCAATTTGACCTCCCACGGCCATAACCACAGAAAACAGCAGAGTATGGCCCAGCATGGCCTCCTGTTACTGCGCTGATTGGAATACATAAAATGGACTATTAGTGAAGACTGAAGAGGCCCCCCTCACATCAAAAATAGTCATCTGTCTGCACCCTGGGTGGAAACAGGATTGTGAAAAGGCAAGTACAAAACAAACGCTCAGAGAACAGCTGTATTAGCTATGCTGATGCCCTTCTCCTCATCAGGGCCCGAAAAAAATCTCAAGTGTGCACAGCTGAAACACTGGAGTGGCTCACTGGGTGGTGCTCCTTTGAGTGGCAATACAACAAGAACATTAAGAACCCAACTGTTGATCTGTGTATAGCCATGCTGGCATTAAAATGCTGTGTATTCTTGGTCGTCAGCCCAGTTAAAGAAGGACAACTGCAATTTAGGATGATTCTCTTTGGGAAATTTAGGATTTCTCTTTTGGACTTTGAAATTTTGGAATATTTGCATGTTATAATTCTGATGTTCAAGGGTTTCAAATGATAAAAAAAAAAAGATCTGAAGGATCCCTATAGAACACAAATGTCATTCTATAAGTATACAGATCTGAAAGGTCTTCCATTGGACATTTCATAATATAATTATTCCAAATCAGATGAAAAAAACTTTTTTTGGAATATGGGTGTCTTTTTACAATCTCACATGCAGCCACCTGTAAGCCATAATTCTGATGCACTCCGTATGTTTGGGAAGTAAAATTCCAAAAAGTTCCTCTTTTCTGCAATTTTCAGCAGTCTTTTAGAGTTCTCATATTCAGACACCGGAAATACTGCAGATCCTTAAAGAGTGGGAAAAAAAAGAGAAAAGAGCAAACGGATGAATGACAACTTTGTTCTCTATGGGAAGTAAAGTGCATTGAGAAGAATGGTTCTTCAGTCCAGGAAACCTGCTCAACTCTTTTCTGGTACATCAGGCTTTCTTTGTTATATAAAAGTGGAAATGGAGGCTCAATGTGCATCTGGACCTGCCACTGCTGCAGGGAGCAATTGCTGAAAGAGTGAAAAAGCGAAATGAGAAGAGACAGCAGAAGGGAGGAGAGCCATTCCCCCCTGCACTATAAAGCTTGATGAGGGTTGAGTAGAAAGCTCTGGAAGGGAGCTTGAGTGTCATCAAGGACGTACAGTGACTGCGCCAAGTGCGGCAAGTCACCAGCCGAGCACGGCAGAACGAGCGGGAAACAAGACACAAGTCATCTGCCGAGAAGCATTTAATGAGCGCTTTAGCGCTGTTAGAGAGAGTTCACATCAGGTGAATGAGCACCGATAGCTGCTCGCAGTCTAATAAAAGGCCGCCAGCAGCACGGGAGTGGGAGCAGAGTACACAATGTACCATGCAAGGAACAACTACTGTCCTCAGCAGCATCATGGGCAGCCAGCTTGTTTTCGACAGACTAAAACGAGCCTTAAAGTGTCAGCTAAATTAAGACATGTAAATGCAATGAGCACCCATTAATAGCAAGCCATTAGTAGATGCCATACTACATTGATGCCACAGAAGTTTTCATTTCAGTTCCCTACAGAAACATGTGAAGATGAAAACCATTTTAAGTTTTAAAGAACTCCCATAAAATCCTGCATACAAATCCAACTGAAATTTCTGGACTGTTAAATTATAGTGTAGCATCATTCAGAATAGTCTGATGTGAAATGTGCCATTCTAGAGAAAGGTACAATGCTTACAGTGGTTGTGATAGAAACCAGATGTTTAAATCATTTAATTCATCAAAAGGTATTACCTTATAAAAATAGTTAAGGACATGCTGAGACCTTGTTTAATAAAAGCTTGGTATAAACATGTTTTTAATCAAGGGATGATACATGTATGATGCATCATCCCTGCTCTCAGAGAAAACAAATTCTTCATATATACCTCTATTCTAAAATGATCGATTCTACATATAAACACTGAGAAAACGGGTTCACTGGTTGATTTATAATAAATTAAAGGGCCGAAGAACCCTGTAAAGAATTTGTCTGCGATTAGCCATTTCACATCACAACACCCTGAATAATGTTTTTTCCAATATATAAAAAATCCTTTGAACTGTTCATGCACACATCTCATTTCCGAAAATGGTTAAATGAACAATTCATTAAAAGAATTTTAATGAAAGTGTTTTTGATGGCATTGTGCAAGGAACACCTTTATTCGAACAAATTAAAAGGCGCAATAGATGAATGGGACAACTTAAAAGTGTGAAAGGAAACTTAACTGCTTCCCCCAAATACAGTCAACCAGCAGAAGATGTTTGGCGTCAGCAGTTTGCTTTAGTTCTGCACTATGAAATGGGGGATGTTTGTGTTATTTTTTTTTTCTCAATTCATTTACTGATCACGTTAGCTTCATTAGACTGGGGCTCCAACTGCAAGCTAAAGAGCAATTGTTCCATTTTTCATTGTTCGTCAAACTACTACTTTATTGTACAAGACGGGCTTTATACAGAGCGAGAGCAAACAGAGGGAGAGAATGAATAAAAAGTGCAACTTGTATTAAAGTGTTTAAACAAAAGAGCTGTCCGTCAGAAAGCCGGGAGAACATTAAGATTTTCTCCTCTACCTGTGATGGAGGAACAGCATGTGGTGTAGACTCAACAGGCTCATATCCCACTGAGCCGTGTTTTCTCCCAGGCTACACATGCAAGCCCAAGCTACTGCCTTAGTCTGAACCACAGCAGGGATTAGTGAGTGATCAGGCCTAAACTACAGCCTTCGTGCCTCAGAGGCTAACTGCTTTAAAGCTTGAGTCCTTGCAGATTTCCGGAGTCTCTGCTTTCTGACTGCGTTAGCGCCGAAAGAAAATCACCTTGAAAATATGAATGAGATTGTTATAAGGGCATCCATTACAACAATAACTCCAGCAATCTCCTCTGCTGGAGTTAACTTGGTGAAATGACTATGAGAGTAACAAAAGTACTACATATATATATGATCCATAGTCCAATGACCTATGTTGAAATACACATTTTATCACTTTTGATCATTAGTGTCACAAAATGTGGTTACATAAAGAATGAGTAGCATATTCTAAACTAACTTGGTAACATCACGAATGAAGCAGTGTTAAAACCAGAATTAAGTGAAAATTTCAAAGAGGGTATCAAAGAGATTGTTGCAAAAAGAAAATCTATACCCAGATAGTTTACCATTCATCATTTAATAGATATTTCTCCCAAAATATATTTTGGTCTCTGGATGATTTTATTACCTGCATTGCTGTTCCTGTGCATAAAATAACAGTTATTCATATGAGAAGTGATTCCAAACTTGTGAACAGCAGTTCATACAGGCAACAGGAACAGGACTTCATTTCACACATCTGAACAGTTGAAGGCAGAAGGGTTCGCCTGATGGAAATATCAAACGGGTGACCTTAGTGTCAGCTGACACACAGAGGCACTGTTTTCCCCTCTTGATTCACAGCGTCCTACAGAGAACTGTGCACACACACACAGATGAGTGAATGAATGGGCACAAGAGCTCTCCAGCTGCTCAGTTTCATCCATAATCTGCACTCATGCGTCATTAGTGAAGAGAAAAGAGTCACGACAAAAAGCCGAATCACGACTCGGAACAGAGGAGGACACACAATCTGCGTGTTATCCCAAACATCAGAGTTAAGCTCAGACACTCCTACGCAATGCGCAGTCCCTCTGTCCAGCCTGAGGGGAGCAGGGCTAAGGGTGCTGGGTAAATCGGACAGGAGGAGCCAGCAGCGAGAATGGGGAGGGCAGCCATGTATGCCAATCAATTAATCGAGCAACGTTCTTTCAATTGAGCATTAAAAAGCTCTTATAAAACAGTCACTATTGCTTGTAACACTCATTAAAGTCACTAAAAAGGCCCTACAAGTCCCCAAAAAAGTAGGCCCAAAAACCTAGCTTAACATTAACAAATCCCTTTCAAAGAACTGACCATGTATAGCCAAATAATTTGTAATCATTAAAAGTACATCTAATTTAAAATAAAATAAAATGAAAACATATAACACTGAGAATACACTTCCACACAATTTAATGGTGAATAACAAACACAAACCAGCCAAAAAATTACGGCAAAATCCTTTTTGTCCACTATAATAAGAGCAGACAAAATGTGGAATCACTGAGTAATGTTATTGTGTTATCTTGTTGAATATATAATATATCATCTCTTCAACAAGTGGACACATTTTATTTGACTAAAAACAGGTATGCCAGTTTTGAGTGCTTTTGTTTAAATTTACCAACACAATGACCAAACGCCCCCAAAGTCACTGTTGAGTTTTTGGACTATAAGCAGAGGGAGCTCCTCTAGAGGTCCGGCCTCCTCTCCCTGTTCCCAGCGGAGGAATGTGCCGTGGCAGCCAGAGCAAACTGAGGTTTATCTACAGCGGGAGTGCTGGAATCAACACCCAGACAGGCTTGGCCACAAAGTGAAGAACTGCTACCATACAGAAAGAACACTTAACTGAGGTTTAGATCCCCCCTTCCTTAAAGAAAATAAGCTTCCTGAATGTTTAAGGCTTGCATGCTTGCCATACTCACTCATTTTTTGTGAATATAACCAGAGCTGCAAAAATGTGTCTAAATTAGCCATAAAACATACAAACTGGAAAAAAAAGAACTGACAGTCTATTGGAAACACCGAACACACGTTACATTTTCACATATGCACAAACTGAAACAAGCTTTTACTTCTCAGTTCCACACCACACTTTACACACACTGATATGATCTAACGACAGATATGAAATAACAACTAACAGATATGACGTAATGCAGTGATAGTGGACCTAATATTCCATTATGGTTTGATATTTTTTGAACTAAAAGTCCTATCAAATGCCAAAGAATCACATTATAAAGTCAGCAGGCAGGAGATAAGGTCAGAGTCAGTCCTGCTCTGCCCTGCAAAGTGCTGCTCTATGCTGAACTTCTAGGCTAGGGTGTTGTACTATGGGACTATATACACCCACTCTCTCTTCATCTCAGTGACAGGCATATTGTAGCTGTAATGTACCTCTCTCCCACCCCTGCTGTAATTGCTGTAGTGTCTCATGGGGCTCTGAGTCCATAGCCTGGGGCATGGAGCACTGCAGCAGCCTGACAGGTTACGTTCCAGTGTGATTAATGAGAGCAGTGGGCTAATATCAGGTAGCCTAAGGTGAGTTTGCACAGGGAAGGCCCTTAAGTGCAGACCTGCTGCAGAGAGAAGCAGCTTCAGGCCACGGGTCCAGCTCAGTGCATGCTCTCAACCAGGACAGGATGCAGACTTCTTCCTTATTACTCTTTCTAAAGCATTCCAGATGGCTCAGGGTATGTTGTAGCATCCACCTACAAGTACACTGTATAGACAAAAGTATTGGAATCATTACACCAACAGAGAAGTTGATGACATTGCAGTCAGATCCATAGACTTTAATATGGGGTTGGTCCCTCTTTGCAGCTATAACAGCTGCTGCTCTTCTTGAAAAGAAGTTTTGGTGGGAATTTGTGCCCATTTATTCTGTTGAGAATTCTGTTGAGGTCAGTTACTGATGCTGGACGAAAGGGCCTGCAATGGTGTTGGATGGGGTTGAGGTCAGGGCCAGTGCAGTCAGTCAAGTTCTTCCACACCAAACTCATCCAGCTCTTTATGCTCTTTATGGAGCTTGCTTTGTGCACTGGGAGCACAGTCATGCTGGAATAGAAAATGACCTTTCCCAAACTGTGTCCACAAAGTTGGAAGCACGGTGTTATCCAAAATGTCTCTGTATGCTGAAGAATTAAAATGACCCTTCAGTGGAAGTAAGGGACCACCAGATCAAGAACTGTGTCCCAGTACCTTTGTCCATACAGTTTAGATCAATATAAAAGTCCAAAAAACAAAATATTTTAGGTGAGGGTTGTCATGTTAAATTGTTGCTTACCAGTGTTCAAAAAGTCTGTAGTACAGTAGTTCCATTGTGATATTGCTTATCTACTAGGGTTTTGTCAAGGGTGGGGTGGTATTAATGTACTTTCAGTCAAAAAACAGGTCTTTTGGACAACACAAAAATCCATTGGCAAAGACAGCTGTACCCTTTACCACATAGGAATTTGGGTGTGAGGAAGAAAGAGGAACTGGGTGAAGGCCATCGCCATCATACAAACCCCACACTGCACGCCAAGACTTAACAATGCGGTGAGGAGCAGAAATACTCCATCAGTCATTCCCTGAATACAAAGCCTGGGCTGGGCAGCACTGCTGGCAGCCTCTTGAAAAAAAAAAAGAAAGCACCAACGAGTAAACGTTAAAGCCCACACTTAAAACGTAAAAGCGCACACCTATTTTCTTCTTTTTCCCTGCAAAATTTGGTGCTTCCATTGTTCCATCTGTACATGCATTCCTCTCAACACGCAGACTATAAGTTATGCGCAAAGCTGTGAAGCGAGTTCGGGAAGAGATTTGAGCCCCTCGTTTGTGCTGCCTGCTGAGATGAGTGCAAGAGAAACTTCAGGTGAGTTAAACGCCCATCTCTTCATTCTACTACTTTTTCCTTCTTCTGTGTCTGGTCTGGAGAGAGGAGATAGTGGTTGAAGTGCTCCTTGTGGAAGCTTGATGGGAGACTTAACAAAGACAGGCAGAGAAAAGGCAGGGAGAAAAAAAAGGAGATAGAGAGCACATTCCTTTGATGCCCCTGGGCTCACTGTTGGCCGCTTTCCTCGTTAATCCAAACTCACAGGGCCTGCTGACGGGCCTTTCATGTGCTGAAAAGGGCCGCTCAGCCTTCTGGGATGGAAAGACGTCCCATTCGCAATAGCAAAGTCATCTGCTAGCAGACGGCTAGGATAATCGGCCAATCTAAATCTCCGGACTTGCAGAATTGCGGACTTAATGTAGGAGTCACAGGGTAGGTCCACAGGACAGTGGGGGTCTGTCTAATTCTGGATAATGCAAAATTCGATAAAGTGCTTGGGCTACAGACTTAAGCGAACCTGCTACTGGGATGACCCTTAAATTATAGAAAACGTATGTAACAATGTAAAGAAAACAGGAACAGCTCCAAAAAAATCAAATCGTCAAAATGCAAAGACGCATGTGTCACTTATTTGTGAACTTATTTTCTGACACTGATCCAGTTATTTCATTCCGATTTTAAGTGTCTGTTATCACTTTACAGAAGGTCACAGAATACAAATCTGGAGATCTGGACAGAGCAATAAAGCTCAGCACTGCTCTCCTCTAGCCAGCGTTTCCACTGGCTGGTTCCAGCACCTGACCGCAAATCTCCACACACCGGCTCTGCACCATTACTCCCGTTTGTTTGGCTTTGCGCTTGCATGAAGACTGAAAAGGTTCAAACTGTGCATTCTCTGTGGAACGGATGTTTCTTCTCAGCCAATACGCGCATTGCTAAATACGTTCCAGAAAATGTGACTTAGCTGCACTCTGTTGCCCACAAATGAAAACTGTGTGATGGAATGCCTGCTCTAGCAGTAACACACGTACTAAAAGTGAATACTATCTGCTGTGAGGATCAGCATGCAGGGGGTGAGACAGAGATTGAGTCGGTTTTAAAGGGCTGCTCTAAATGGGCCTGAACCAGGAAACAGCTAAAGAGAGATAAGTGCGCCGTAGCTGCGTCAGAGGAAGCCGTGTTATCTGACTGGTGCAGGAAGACATGTTACCTGTCTTGCGGAGCGGGAAGTCATCTTTGGAGTCGTACAGGCCCAGCACCGGGTGGTTATAGGTGGACATCCCTGTCTGAGGGGGAGAACTCTGGTCCAGTGAACTGTGCTGGGTTTTCCTGAGGAAAACACATAAACACACTCAAATTCACACTCAGTTAACTCAGACAAATGAGGTCTTCATCACACCTTAACCGCTTTCCACTGGGTTGCCTTTTTCCCTCCGTGTCCTTGTGGTGATGATGGTGCATGCTCTCTCTGATCCACACATTTCCAACCACAACCTAGTCAACAACACCTAGCCCAGCCAGACACACTCAGACATCATAAATCACTTCCAAACACACTTCTTCCAATATTGCAAAATATTACTGGATTCCAAGGTGTGTAGAGCAGCCTCTGAAAACACAAGTGTGTGTGTGCGCACTGCAATTAGTCATACAAATGTATATATATACACATTAATGTCACGAATAGTTTCATTAGTTAAGTTTTTATTGCCTGCTTTTATTCCCCACAGACCAAGCTTACCTTTAGTATGATAGCAACAAAAAGCCTGGAGTGTTTGAGGCCTCTTGTTTAAACAAACCAGGCTCGACTAATCAGTCACAAGTGCATTCCCTGATTAAGTCCATCTTGCACAGACAGGCATGGTTGTGGTAATCTAGCATGTTTTTCCCTCCTTAGAATATATTATACTAAATTATTCGCTGTGAAGTAATGTATCTCAACTGAATCAGGAACCAAAAGGTCAACACTTTTCTACACACATGCAAAGTCAGGACATCCATCACATGCCTAAATCAATCTGTTCACTTTGATTCGTTTCGTCACCATCTGAAACATGTTGTCCATCGAGTGATGCATTTGTGAAGTATGCTGCAATTAGCTGAAATCACTTACACTGCAGCCAAGTGAGAACCAATGTTTTGATTAATAAAACATATTGTGTCTCTCTCTTTGTTCACCTGTAATGGTTGATCTTAACACAGAAGCACACCAGTACATAATGTTTTATTAATCAGCTTTTATCATTGAGGAAGATTAAAAAGAGGGCCTTTAGAATGAATCAGAAAAAAAAGTTCTACAAAGAACAATACAAACTTCCCCACAGTTCTACAGTTATATTGTTACAGTTATACAGTATAACTTTAAGGTAAAACTGTCCATTTTCTAGACGGTTTATATATTTGTATATAGTTATATATACAAGCTCTGTGATTAAGTAACCTAGATTAATCACACACATTTTTGCTACAAAAGTATTTAAAGATTTAAATTAATTTTGGCATATGAGTGAATGAATAATCAACATTACAGACTTTCACAGTTCATGTGCAGTAATGGTCACAGCAATTAAAACTTAAGACTTAATACGCTGAGGGAAAAAAAAATGCTTCAGCAAGAATAATGACAGAAACAAGTCCATCTATGATGAACCAGTAGCATGTTTCGGCAGAACACCAGACTGGGTTAAAGTCATGAGATGCGATTAATTAGCGTAAATTTTTTTAATGTATTACTTTTTCTATGATTAATTGATCAAAATCAACAATAATTTTACACCCCTAAT
>JBBJLR010000002.1:19490796-19511337 GCA_037577145.1 Brachypetersius gabonensis | reverse complement strand
GGGGAGGGAGAGAGAGGGAGAGAGAGAGAGAGAGAGAGAGAGAGAGAGAGAGAGAATGTGATGGTTGGTTTTGGTGAGTGTCGGCCAATGGCCATACCTGCTGGTCCTGGACCAGGCTGGGGAACAGGCTGAGGAGAGACTGAACAATGTGCAGTGAGATGTGAATGGCACTGAGGTACAACACCGCAGGCTCCTGGCCTCTGTGTGTGTGTGTGTTGGGGGGGGGGGGGGTTGAGAACCTGTCAGACCAATACGTTAAGCCTCTAACCCAGCAACACTTTTAATCCCTTAATCTGCCGATTTTGTCTCATTATTTTGTTTTGCTTTTTTGAAGACTTGGTTTGTTAAATATATATACACGTATTAATAAAATATACACAAGCTTCCCTACAGACTTATGATGGACTTTACTGATACAGAATGAGCAAAACCAGACAGTTTTTGCTGAACCATTTCTTTAAGCTTTTATCCTGTAAATACTCTACTGAACCTACCAAAAGTCATTTAGTCACTACCATGGCTGAACTACATGGAACATATACAGGCTAATGTACTGCTAGATTATCATGTGACACATGCAACATATTCATATCTAGCAGCAATTCTTTATTGTGATAAGAGATTATTTTATACTTTATAGCATCCCCCACTATGCAGTCATAAGAAATTCCACCTATTAGCAAGGACTAATAAGTGGAACACAAGATTACCAGCACTGGGAGGGCGAAGGTGAGCAGGTGCTCCCTCTGAAACATGAAATGCAAATGATTTTTTTTTTTATGTCCGTAATGTGACAACACTGGGTAGGCCAGTGTTATAAATGCCAACTTGTTACGTCACCTTAGAGAAACCAGCACTGAGTTGAATGATTAGGGGGAGAGGGAGGGCCACATTGCCCAACTAGAGAAAGCAGGACCTAAAAAGTTCTCTTGAAATCTCAGCCAAAATATTCCACCTACAAATGTCAGTATCTATGATCAGTCTGGACAACAGAACATTCACTGACTGGATGAAAGCTTTCACTCATCTAGTAGCCTTTAGGACGAGTGAATGCTGATATTACAATAATGATTAACTATTGAAATACTGTGTCACTAGTTATTGCAGTACTAATATATGTAGTGTGTGGCAAAGAAAATGAAAAACATAAGGTATTTACGTTTACAGGAAGTTTAAAACCCTGTATGGAAAAGCATGTGGCTGCTCACAGCCTATCAAACCAATCAACAATTTTCTCCAAACCGTACAGGCATCACAAAAACACAAACACAGAGGAAACAAGTCTCACAAACACAGAGAATCTAAGATTGCTCATCGTCTTCTGGAGCTCCTCTTAAAGTTCTGGAGCTTGTCTATCCCTGCCTGGAAACTGGTAGCACCTCCTCTCCATCACTTTCCCCATCATCTCTGTGCCCCCTTCCCCTTTCTCCTCTTCTCTCCCTCTTAGCAGCTTTTTAAAAAGTCATGAAGTAAACAGCCTGCTGGTACAAAGCTGGACAATATGGCAAACATATATCATAAGATTTTGAAAACATTTTTCAGATACACAATATGTCATGTTTTTGGACAAAAAAGAACAACATTGGAAAACCACAATCAGAAAAACGAGTAGAACAATTTGACTCATTTCAGACACTCCACTTCAGGACTAATGGTGCTCTTCTTGTAATGAAGCATGCAGGTGGTTCTTTAACTACTTATGGTATTCTCAGAAAAGCATAGTTTGTTTTTATAATACAGTTATTTTACTCAGCCTTAAGTGTGTGTGTGTGTGTGTGAGGGGGCCACAAAGACATGAGAGGTTCAATAAAAAGTATAATACCTGGTATGAAATGCTTTTAGTATAGGAAAATAGTTTAATGGTATATTTTAAAAATGGTAAAAGACAGAGAACTATGAACATTTTGTTCACTGGTATCATGACAGAAGATTATTATACCATAAGCAGAACACCTTGTTTTCTTCACACTCTTTACTGTGCTCTTTTTCTGCATTCTTTCTTTCAAAGAGCAATACAATGTGGCAGAAAAAGCTTTCAACACTGTCTGCTGCAGTGTATACACAGCCTGTTCAAGGATGCAGCAGGCACACACACACTCTATGCCAGTTAGTGTACATCAGCACCATTCAATAAAGGCGGTGTCTACACACTGTCCACCCACTCACTAATACCCACACACACACACACACACATACAGAGAGTACAGTACAGTACGGACAGAGAGCTCTTACCCATCAGCTCTTCGTTCTGGAGCGAGGGATCGCGTATTTAAGAGCAGCGTATCACTCCCAGGACACACAAACACACAGCCAGTCGTCAGGAACCAAAACACAGACGAGCCTCTCTCTTACACTCACTCCTCTCCTCTGTCTCTCTCAATGACTGTGCTCCACTCTGCCTCAGGCTGTGTCTCTAGCTGCATTTGTCTCCTCCCCTCTCTCTCTCTCTCTCTCTCCCCCAGCTCGCTCTCAGCTGGTGACATCAGAGAGCCGTCGCAGGCATGCCGAGTGTTTATGCGCACCACCGCTCTGTTTCCTGGAACACACGCCAGATTCACAGAAGGTCCAGCCATCTCCCTCTATCTCTCTCTCGCCCTCATTACCACTACACTCCCGACGGCCGTACACACGCTGCAGGGGCCTTGGAGCCACACACAAAATAGAAGGTGTTTCATGAAAGATGTTAAAGATTAGCAAGTCAATGGATAAATGAGGTACAGTGAGTCGCTGCAATTAAACAGCCTTACTGTTCACTTTCTTTCTCACACATCCCCCTATTAGTTCACCGTCCTAACTCTCCCTCCATCAGCCCCCGGCACTTAGGCTCCGCAACTCTGCTTTTCAGGTAGAGGGTACGTCCAACAGGTAGCAGTGAGTTATCATTAGTCAGTTAACTACTCTGTTGTTGGAATGTAGCTAGCTGGCCAGCCTTGTTTCTCATATACAACTGCTCACTAGATCATTTTTTTGTTTAACCTTACCCACTTTAGGGAGGAGCTCGCAATCTGAAAGGCACTTCTTGTTTATGAAAAAAATGTTTAAATCATTGCTAAGCAAATGAAACTAATGCTGCATCCCAGACACCTTGGAACCAGAAAAATATCTGATCTCCTTAAAAAAGTATGATGGAATCGAGCCATCCTGGCTTGAACTAAGCATGCCACTGTTAATCCATGTAGTAAATGCTCAGTAATTTGCATTAAAGTGTTAACATTTGGCAGAGTTAGAAAGTATGAAACGAATGGGACAGGAGGGCCTAAATGCAACCCAATAAAACAAATATGAACACTGCTTTCTTAGAAGTACACAAGTTTTTGAACAAAGAAATAACTTGCTAAATAAATTCAACAATGTGTCTTTTTCAAAGCTTTAGATCCAAGAAAAAAAAAAGACTGGTGAAAAGACTCTATAAACTTGAATGAAGCATTGCACATGGACATATGCATGGACACAGGTCCCCCAGGTCACCAAACCCACTCCTTTCCCAAAAGACACCTCAGAAGGGCTCAGAACATTATTCTCTCCGACTGATTCATTGACTTGTCAGCAAGCCACAACAAAGCCATCAAGAAAGACGATCCTCAGAGAATTCAGCCAAATTGATATTCGAAACGTACTGTTTGGTTAAATTACGAGGAGCATAATCATAAGAAATAACCACCGTCTTTCCCAATAAGCTCCAGATGTCAGTTTTAACAGCTACAATGAAGAGCATGATCACGAGCACTCCCATTCCCACATACACACACACACATGCATACAAACACAAACACGCACACAAACATGCACACTGTTGTCTGCTCTGAATGATAAATATGACAATAATGAGGAGGCATGTGTTATGAGTATTTTCCGTTCTGACCCACCTCATTCGGCAGAAGATAAATCTGGGTGACTTTAAACGTCCTTCTTGGGAAGAAAAACAGTAATTAAAACTGTTCCTTTGAATAATGAACATGATGAAATGAGTCGGGTTTGGGGGAGACATTTTAACAGAATCAGAAATGAGGCGATTAGGGCCGAGATGGATGAGGCCATCAGTAGCCAGCGAGAACGAGAAAAGGGCTTTCTTCAGTCTCTATGAAACACACGTTTGTTTTCATACAGTGTCGGACGTGGGGTGACACACACATCCCAGGTGTATCAAACAAAACCTCAGATCCCACAAACCTCCTCACACACAAACAACTTTCAGAAGTTTTATTCTACCAACTGCTGAGTGAGTGATTGAGTGAGAGTGAGAGAGAGTGAGAGAGAGAGCGAGCAAAAGAAAATGGAAGTAAGAAAGAGGGGAAGACAGAAAGAAAAGGAAAGAGATAAGGGTACAGAAGACAAAAACTGAAAGAAAGAGAGAGAGAGAGAGAGAAGGAGAAAGACAGACTGAGTGTGTGTGAAAAGGGTAAGAAAAGAGAAGTTAGAGAGAGCATGAGGGACAGAGAAGGAGAAAGAGGAGAGTCAGAGAAAGTAAAATAGAGGAGGGGACAGAGAGAAAGGGGGAAATGAGAGAGAGGGCGAGAGAGAAAGAGAGAGAGAGAGAGAGAGAGAGAGAGAGAGAGAGAGAGAGAGAGAGCGCGCACGAGAGAGAGAGAGAGAGAGAGAGAGAGAGAGAGAGCTCAACCAAGTGGCCGATCAATGGCACATTTACTCCAGCACAATGTTAATCAATAGTCAGCGTGTTTGGCTACGAGCGAGCGGGGAGAGAGCAATACTGCACTGAAATAAATATCCCACAGATCACTTTCACACAGACACCCAGCAAACAATAACAGAAAGTCAACACCCAAAAAGCAGCACCAAACACTCCTCTCTGAACAGCCTGAGGCACCAGAGCTCTGGAGTAAAAACACTGACCCAACCTCAGAATCTCAGCATGACTTCTAACATCACTGCTTCACACACGCACGCGTACACACACAAACACACACGCATGACCCCAAATGACAATCATCCAGAACATGCATGGTGTCTTAGATTCGATTTTTTAGTTATTTAACTAGTAATATGAGGTTAATTTATACTTTTTCGAATAAAAATAAATAAAAGCAATACAACGTATGCTGTTAATGGCGAGCGTTGCCGGATTGGATTTCACATTATAGTATGGGCATTGGCAGATGGACGAAAGATGCAATTGACATTTGGAGGCCTAACCTCCATCTAACCTATCGACCAGTCATTGGCAACAGGCAAATATTAGTTGAGATACATTTTATTTACTTATGTCAAGAATTTTGGGTGGGTGTTCAACAATCTGGCAACACTACACTGTCAAAAGCAAACTTGCAGGTCGTAGATGTTCATTCTGTATTCATTTCACGACAGATTATTACACCCTATGGCCAGACACATGACTGCCTATACCTGACAGCTGAAAACAAGACTAAACAAAAAACACTTCTATTCTGACGTCACCGAAACACACTGATCCCACTGATAACGCACTAACACACAGCATTAACACACAGTGATCATACTGATAATGGACACATACACACGCACATGCACACACACCCTTAATTGTCAGGACCCACTGGCAACCTGTCAGAAAGAAACGTCAACACAAGGAGGAAGAAGCTTAAAATAAAAATGAACAAAAATCCTGCTGGAAACCAGCAGTGTGTTTTATTCCCAGTAGCTGTGCCAAAAATGGAGCACATGTAAATCCAGCACTGCAAATGGAATTCCCGTTCCATGAGACTCCGGCTGGAAAACTCCATGGACCCTTGCTCTTATTCCTGACAGGTTATTTTTAGTGCAGATACACCAGGAACACTCACATATCTTTCTACAAACAGAATCTATGCAAAGCAATGCAAAGCTGCTGCAGGACCGGAACCTCGCAGCAGAGTTACTCAGCATGTGTGCTGACTGAGGTCTGGCAAAAGGAAACACCAGTGCTCTACTTAATAGCACCATAAGTGGGGAAAAAAAGGAAAAATATCCTTATGTTCAACACAAATGCAGTCCATCAACCATGACATAGTGCCCATAGCTGTGCACTGCAGAGACAAAGCTAATGCTGTTAACAAGTTATGGGGCTCTATAAATGGGATCCACCAACATTTCAGCAAACAACATTTTTTTGAATAAAAAAAAAAAACCTCGACCAAAAACATTTTAATTTTAAAGGCAATGAAAATAAAATTGATTATAGTGACCCCTCAGTTTTATGCGGATCAGCATTCACGGATTCAGTCCAATGCAGAACTGTAATACACTGAAAAGTTGTCTAAGAAGAAGAAGCCTGCTGCAGTATGTAGCATGATTGCTCTGTGTCTTGTCCTCGTATTTTAGTGTTTTAAACTTTCCCCCAAATTTTCAACACTTATCTCAGTTTATTTAGCATTAGTAAGCTCTGTCCTGTCTAAACATGTGGGTTGAGAGTTATTTCAATGTTTCTTTGTACGCTGTTAATCACAGAAGGTCCAGCCATCTCCCTCTATCTCTCTCTCGCCCTCATTACCACTACACACACAACTTACCACATTTATACACACACAACTTACCACATTTATACACACACAACTTATTTCTTTTGTGTGAAGCTGCTTTGTGACAATGACCATTGTTAAAAGCGCTATATAAATAAAATTGAATTGAATTGAATTGAATACACTCCCGACGGCCGTACTTTTTTTTAAGCAATACCATTTTCTGATTCTGATTTATTTACCTTTACATTTTCCTCTCATAAAAAAATTATGATGATAATGATGGCTAAAGGAAACCCAAATTCTACTGTATCAACATCACCTTTTGCACCGATATATATATTAAATCTCAACCAGGTTTAAAGATAAAAGGCTATGTGACGCAAATCTTATGTCCCGCTAACAAGTCAGGTTCACAGATGTCCTACAAGCCTCAGTAGAACTGTTACCAAACCGCCTCTGGACTCAGAGAGGGATCAACATCAGGGCTGAAACAATTATTCGAATAATGATTCGATTACAAAAAATATTCGAGGTAAATTCTTTGCTTCAAGGCTTCGTTTAATTCGTCACCAAAGTCTCCTCTATTATCGTATCACTCCCACTTTGTAAGACAAGCACTCACTATCTTGTACATAACATTGCACAAAGACAAACATTCTACTCTACCTACGTACCTCATCTGGATACAACTGGAAACTGAACTGTATTGTTTAAGTTAGATTATTAGTAACACTTGAATTGTTTATTTATATTTTCTTTTTACTATTTTGTACCTTTATACTTTTTGTTATTTATTCATTGTCCGCAGATGGGCTATAGCAGGGGGAAAACCCCTTTATCCTTTTTTTATTAAAATAAAACTAATGACCTATGCTTGTGAAGTTGTATTTCATAATTTTTTTTTCACGTACATCATAAATGTTTCCCAGAAAGGTTGATTAAATGGACTTTGTTCTGGAGGCAATAAGCCAAAGGTTTTAAGTTCTAATAAAAGTGTTGAGTTTGAATAAAAACCTTTTTTGTGAGCAGACTCCATCTTCCAAAGACTCTCCATCACTCCCTCTTTCCATCTCTCTTTCCCTGACCGGTAAATAATGCAGCACTGCCATAATGATAAAGTCTAAATGGACAAATCTGCAGCCTAGCAAACAGATGAGAGGAATAAATAAATAAAGGTTGCTCTGCTATAAACAAGGAGCAGCGTGATAAGAGAGCACGAGCAAGACAGTGAGAGAGAAAATTCTACTCTTTTTTTCCCCCTTTCCCCCCCTCAGGAAACAGAGGCCTAACTCAAATGTGAAATACTGTATCATTCATTATTGATTCATGCTTTTGATTGATTCACCACCC
Organism: Brachypetersius gabonensis; assembly: GCA_037577145.1. NCBI lineage: Eukaryota > Metazoa > Chordata > Actinopteri > Characiformes > Alestidae > Brachypetersius > Brachypetersius gabonensis. The sequence continues at coordinate 19,503,553 of JBBJLR010000002.1, read as the reverse complement.
CCCCCCCCTCTCTCTATGTAGTTGTAGGCGCTGGAGCCATGAGCTTCTCACAGCAGTGGTGGTGTTTCATTGTAATAAAGCCTGGCCCAGTGAGCAGGATACAGGCAGTGAACCACACGGTTGGGTGATTAATACTGCAACAGTAATAATACATCCACAGCCTGAAACGCCAGCAGTAATGAGATGGGAGCAGTCATTTGCCTTTACTCAATCAGCATGATATAATGAGACTGAACTGGCGAATAACTGGGCAAAATGAAGTGGGAGCATTCAGCAAAAAACAAAAAGAGTCAATGCACATGACCTGGCTGATCTTACTGCTTCTCTCTCCATGAGCAGGTCCCTGATCTGGAACAACTGCACATGATAAATATAGTACATCAGTCACTGTCTTTGTTGACTGAGTTTTGCTGTTAGTTTTACATTGGCGGCACCACCCTGATGTAGCCAACAAGTAATGGAGGACTATACACAACACCAACATTTCACTTTTTTGGATGGACAAAAAATACCATTACAACAACAGGGACGTCAATAACACTGCATTCAAATACATAGACTCTAACATGGTGTCTGTACCCCTTTTGCAGCTCAGAGTTTCTGTGGGAATCTGTGCCCATTCATTCTGTAGAGCATTTCTGAGGTCAGGCACTGATGTTGGACAAGAAGGCCTGGATCACAATCTCTGTTCCAGTTCATCCGAAAGGTGTTGGGGTGGGGTTGATGTCAGGGCTCTTTGTGTCATGTTCTTCCACACTAAACTCATCCAGCAATGTCTTTATGGATCTTGCTTTGTCCTCTGGGACACAGTCCTGCTGGAATAGAAAAGGTTCTTCCCCAAACTGGGTCCACAAAGTTGGAAGCATGGTGTTGTCCAAAATGTCTCAGCATGCTAAAGCATTAAAACCGCCCCACACTGAAAGTAAGGGGTCTAGCCCCCACTGAAAAACATGTGTCCCAAAACGTTTGTCGATATAGTGTAGAAATTATTTTAAAGCCAATGAAAATAATTTTTGAAAACTGGTCACTTTGCTCTGCGGTGTCAGGAGGCGGTCACTGGTCCAGTGTAGACACCTTTGGTCACGGTCACATCTGCTAGCACAGTTCATTATGTGTATCAAGAGGGGGAAACCTGCCCAAAGATGTCTACACTGGACCGGTTAAAAAAAATCGAATTCAGCAAAACAGAAGAGTGGAAGATTTAATCACAATTATATTCACAAACAGCAGAGCCAAAATGCAAAGCATAGCTAAAAAACAATAGAATGTCTCCATTTCCATCAATAAGCCGTTTTGTTGGCAAGAACATCGGATAGTAGGATTTTGCTGCTTATCCTATACTCTACATACCATAATAATTTTAAGAAGTTTATGTTCTGTAGCTCTTGTTTACTGTTGACTTTCAATCATATTTTGCCCAAGTATGTCCTTTGTTTCAAGCTCTAACCAACAATGTTTGGTGTATCACTAAAGCCATGTACCATGTTCCATCATACATGGCTTAAAAGATCACACATCTGACTCAAACCACATTACAGTGGTGATAGGATTCACCTGGAAATTCACTAAAGAAAAATTTTAAGTGTTTTTTTTTTTTTAATTTATTCATTTTAATTTATAACTCACAGTAAGTAATTCCATTCCCTAAACCACACCGAAACGTCTGCACCACCTTAAAGAACAGCTTTGAGTGTGTTGAGTTTTAGGGGCGTATTTGCTGAAGTGATTTCGATGACTATTGACTTCCAGTGTTTGTTTGCAACAGTTGAGTCACTGCTCCATTACTAAAACAAAGAAAGAAATTTTGGACACCAAACATGTCTCGGCTGATGGAGCAGGCAAGTTGAAAACTGTGTAAATTAGATTTTCCACCAAACCATTACTGTAATTATAATACTCTTAAATGGAGTTGATTGCATGGTTCCAGGCACTGTATGACATTCTGTTAGCTATAAAAAAGACACTGTTGGAAGAATGTCACGTAGCTAAAATCTGTACAAGTATCAGCCATCTGTTTTATACATACTTTTGCCCTTTTATACATTCAGTACTTAAAACAAGTGTTTGGTTACATATACATCCACTTTTCATGATGCTGCATGATGAGGAACCATGCAAAAGTAAAGCAGAAAACCTTAGACAGCAAATGTCTTGGCTGATTTACTAGGGAAATCGTGTAACCTTGATTTGCCTATTATGCACTAATTATATGCAGTGCTGTGTATACACTGAATATATACAATGCTGATTAAGTGATGTTTTAAGAGACCTATTTTTAACATGGTATCTGGAGAAATACGTTGAGGATGAGTCATCTGCTGAGCACAGCGCTGCTCAGAACCAAACTCAGGGTCTTGGGTCTCCTCCAGTCTCCATGCTCCCTCAAGAGCTGCAATTATCACATTTACAGAAAAACAAAGTTTGGAGCCGTCTGCTCATTTAACAGGCTTGTAAGCTAATTGCATCTTATAGTTGTCTCCTTCTCAATCACTGTCACTGAACTCTTCAGGAGCAGGACAGACACAGATACACATCAAAAGGGTCTTAGAAGAGGGGACACAATGATGCAACACCATTAACAAAATGCAGCACCAAGTTTCCACATTTGACTGAAAGGGAGTCCCTCAGGCTGCCTTCTTTTGCTGCTAAACATTACAACCGTCACTGTCAGATCCTCATATCTCCCAAATCAAACCTTACAGGTAGGAAAAAACTGCTGAACGTTCAGTGTAAAGTAATACAGAAAGATTTTGTTGAATGTTTTGTGGATCATTTCTATAAGTCTGTTCTTAATCACCTGTTGACAGTATATAATATACAGCTAGTACTTCCAATTCTGTAAAAACGAAAACAGACAGAACCGGCGCTACAAGGTTTCAACAGTAACTGAGTTATAAATGAGTTAAAAAATTGAAACATTAAATGTTAAATGTTTAATATTTATAATGAGGTTAATTTCTAGTGTACACATTCAAATATATTTGTGTTTGTTAATTCATTGTTCAAGTCCTCCTCACTTATAGTGGGCATCAGACCCTGAACGATTTTATCACTAGTGGTGTGCAGGGACAGGCATTGTAATAAAGCGTGGCCCAGTGAGCAGGGTATAAACTTATATTACTTGTTAGGTACAATAGCCTTGTGTCTCCAACACAAAACTAAAACACTAAAGACACCAAACATGTCCTAACTCATCAATTTGGAGTAAAAGGGAACATTTATATTTTTGATTTTTGGATGATGTGTTGCTTGAAGTGCCTCCTGTCCAGTAGTCCAGCGTGTCCAGCACTTAAGGGTGTACAGAGAACTAGCACAGACTCCACTGACCACTCCCTCTGGCTGCCCAGGCCATGTGGCTTCAGTGGCTTTGGCCAGATGCGGAAGAGCTGCTCATCACAAAGCTCTCTAAACCACTGTGAGAGCCTTGCTGCTGGACAGTTAATCTGGCCTACCAGCTTCTACTCAACCCACACACACACACAGAGGTCTGTCCCTATAGAAGTCATCAATAATGCATGTGGTAAGTACATCGGAGGTTGTTGAATGGCTTTTAAAAGTTTTAAAAGACGGGCAAAATAAGTCTTTCACATTAAGAGGCATAAATGACAGTGATGGAAAGAGTGAAAGAGCGGGAGAGTATAAGAAGCAACTTCCAGGAAAGCCACTTCCATGGCAGCTGCGACCTCCGCTGCTCCTCCACTCCGGTGAGTGACGGCGAGCGAATGAGAGCAAATGAGAACGATCGCTTTCATCTATTCTTAGTGTGGCCCAATCAAAGACTGGCACTTTGTGTTCTAAGAAATGTAACCTTAGGAGTCACAGCAAATGAAATTAAGAAACAGAGATCCTAATTTGACTCCACTCCCACTCCAGACAGTATCGGGCAGATAAAAGGGGTCAGGACCTTTTCTCCCGGCCCTCCTGGGGCACCGAGCGTGCGGGTCTTCTTCTATACAAAATTCAGAAAGCCATAAAAGTGTTGTCTGGTCTGTCCACAAAGACAGTATATAACGCTTGCCGTCGAGACAGTTGAAGTGGGTTAATACATTGCCCACTCTGCTGGAAGATGAAAACATGGCTGAACCTCAGTATCTGTCAGTTGAGCGATTTTACCCGCTTGAGAAAAATCAGAAAAGAAACCAGGGATCAGTCTGTGGTGGGCCACAAAACCTACAAGCGTGTCTGAGTGCTGATTAGACTGCCATGCCAACATATTGAAATAGAGCAGATGCATGGTTCTGCCATTTCCAGTATATGTCTAAGCCTCCTCCCTGTCGTCCACCTGCCTTTCGTCTACGTCCAGGGACGTTTAGAGGCTACAATCTGCTAGATGAGGGTTTCCAATATGCCCCAGACCAACAACAGCACCTCTGTTATCAAACCACTTAATTTACAGTGAAGAGACAGTGGACAGACCACAGATCAGACACATAAAGACACAAAACATGCATTAAAGCTACATTTCAGCACAATTTTTTAAATTCAATTTCATTTTTATCCCATATGCAGTTGTTCAGTCAAGACATAGTGGGTTTTCAAAAGCTGCTCCTTTATCTTATTTTCTTTCTTGGGAGCTATGTGGCTTATGTAGCTTCAAAGATTATGTTCATCAACTACACTTGAGCAAACTGCATGTTGAAATATGGCACTTGCTTCATGCCACATTGAGTTATCTCAAATAGACTTATGTGGTTGACACTATATCGCAAAGTTAAAAAAAATACACTGCAGTGCTAAAAACAGCTGTCATTTTGAAGCCTGAATTTTAGCTATAAGTTTCATCTATGATGAGAATATTTCATGAGAAAATGAAAAAGGCATGCAGGTTCGCACAGTGCTAAATGGCAAACAGTAATAAACACCATCATTTAAATTAAGACACTTACTCTGTCCAGACAAGCTTTCCGTAGTAGACACAGAATAGCAATCCTAATGCCAAAACCCTCTTGTCTTCCACAGAATTACAGACAACCACAGAAAAACATGCAGAGAAACTTCTGAGTGTGCTGGACAGCCTGTGGGTGTGGCACTGTGGCACAGCACTGAGACTGTATGGTTCTTATTGATCAGTCAGGATCAGGGCTCTTGCCCAGTCGGCTCCCAGCACCATTACAGCACATAGGCCCTGTCCTCAGTGATTAGACTCAATCACATAATAAAATACATTTGGAGTGCATTATGCAGCCTTGGCCTCAAAGCTTTTACGTCCCGAGACCCAGCCAAACATCTGACCGGCAATGGTGCTCATAAGAACATGCCCTATAAATGACCAATCAACCAATCAACCAGTCAACCATCCAGTTAATCAATCCATCAATACCATCCAACCATCAATCACAAACGGATAGTAAAGTGGAGCTCAACTGAGTCAAATGGCTAGCAGAGAAGGAAACAAGGGGTCAGATAACTGGCCTTCTTTATCATACAATATTGCAAAATTATCTGACTGCAATTAGTTAACCACAATTATTGATGCTGACCATGATTACTTTCCACAGTTTTATTATTTTTGCATTTTTTTGCAAATCTGAAGCAAACGCATCTGCAAAAACAAAGCAGAAAACACATTTGTTGAGACAGATTACTGGTCTTTTGCAAGCAGGCGATGAGGAGTAATGTTTTTATTTTTTTAGACTGAATTGTTGATATATTGATTGAGAACATACATTGTGCTTGCATTTTAACAGTTGCATACAAAGATCAAACAAAAGACAATTCAATTGTGAACTGCAATTATTGACATGGCAGTCCTTCGATAAGCCCATGGCACACCATCAATATTACACAATCCTTACCCCATGATTCTTACAGATTAGTGTTCATGCACATCTGCCATCATATATTATCTCATATAAGCTGCAAAACATGAGAGGTCAAGAATAGATTCAATGGATTTTCTTTACACTACATCAGCTCTACCCTAGAGCAGTGCTACTCACTGCATGGCTCGTGTGCCACTTGAGTCTCTGGTTTCTATGGGGGGTAACAAATACTGGATAAGAGTCCAGCCTACAGAATAATGCACTGAACAGCAGTATACAGATTGACTAAATATTCAAGAAAGTATTTTATTCATGGTTAAAGGCATGTCTCCTAAAGTGACACAGTGTCTAGGAAAGCACACATTAAAAAATGGAATTTGTTCAGTAATTCAAGTGAAAATGATGCAGAAGTGTATTTTGTACAGGCTGCTCACAGCAAATCACCAAAAAAAGACTCAAGTCATTAAACTGCATCTTGCGCACGCTGTCTCAGTTGGTCTTAAAGGCTACATTGATTAACACTGGAGTGTATTGCAAGCATTAATTGGTTAGTTGATTATCCTATGAACTCCCTTTGGAGAAAGATATAACAAGAAGGACCACTGCATTAAGATTTATTCTGCAGATGTGGGTCTGCAACTTTCTTTATCAAGTTTTAGAACTTCAGAAATATTTCCTTAGTCAAAACCTTTATTATAAAATATTTCCTTATCATGAACTCAACCTGAATGAGAAATTGATCTGTCCCTCTAAAAGCAGTGCAAAGCATGTAAAAAGCCAAATGCCCTGTATTTCAAAAGAAGTGAAGCAGCCTGGTCTGTATATAGTGTGCTTGTATATATAACTACACACTTATAAATGAGTCAGAAAAACAGAGAGAGATATCAGAAAGAGAGAGAGACAGACAGAGATAGACACGTTTTGCTAACTGCCCCCCTACACACCCCCAGTGGTCTGACAGAAGCAAGGCAGCTGTCTCACGGCTCCTGCCCGCGCCGTTTGGCAGCGCCCGGCCCAGATTGGGCGCCAAGGCGGGGGACAGGGCGCCACTCTCAGTGGCCCATACAGGATGCTCAGGGGCCATCTGTGAGGGCTGGCAAGAGAGTTGGCCAGCAACCCTCTTCCAAAAACACATGTACAGTACGCGGGTGACTTCTCATTAGGAAAATACAGTCATTCACTTCTGGTAGATCAAGGGAAGACTGAACAGCTTTTGTTAGGATTAACCTTCTGAATCTATTACGACTTTAGCATTCTCCTGATATTAATTAAAATATGACTTTTATTCCAAGCAGTATGCTGGCGTAAACCAAAGGGACGCCTTCTGTATTAGCAAAATAACTGACTGTGAAGACTAGTTTTTACGATCAGCAATAAAAGCGGTCCTTCCTTTAAATTTAGAAATGCACTTTTCCAGTGTCTTGGGGCTGAAGGCAGGATGGTCGCTGTACAGTTGAACTGCACTGGTTTAGCCATGAGAAACAGCCTGCATCCCCATGCTGGCCCACATCCAGCTCTACAGCCCAGCCAGCCAGAGAAATGGAGACAGAGCGACAGAGAGAAAGGGGTGGGTGGGTGGCTGGGGAGGAAGAGGGGCATTTGTAAGCCAAAGGTGCAGTGTCGGCATTGTGAGTGAGTGTTAGATACCCTCCCTTCTTACATCCCCTATTGAGTAGGCAAGGTGACCCTTGACAACTCTCACTGTCTCACAGTACGGCAGAGAACAGCAAGCGACTCAATGCTAAATATGTCCAGGAACAGCATGGAGGCACAAACACACTGGCACTATGAGGCTCAACTGATATGGAAAATATGATGCGCTAATACAGATTTGAAGGAAGCAACAGTCTGATTACAAGCTGATAGAATTGAATACAGTCAAACATCAAAATGTATTCCAGTAATTAACAGTAGAACTGCAAAGTTTCAAAAGTGCCTCAATCATGAAATAACTATGTTGTGCTACGTTTCCTTGTGTAAAACAGATTTCCCCGTTGTATTGTTATTGCTATTATTTATCGGCGCACGACTAGCAGGATTTTTACTGATACAAATAAATATGCAAGACATCAATTTCAACTGATGCTCCCGGACCAGCCAATATATCAGTCATATCTACACTAAACAGAGAGAAATTAAATAGCACTGTACCAGAGCAAACAAGGCCTACAATGTGGTACGTCCAGGCAAAAGTGAGTCCAAATACCAAAACACATGATTTCACTTGTTGAGCTTATTTCATATTGACTCCACATGGCAGGAATCGTTAATCAAGTCCCAGCATGAACAATCCAAGCAGTGTACTCCCCACTTCCCGGATATGAATCAACTAAAGAGTTCTTTCCTGTAGAGCAGGGGTTACTGCACGCCTCTGAAATCATGGTGGAATAAGGAGAGATTATTCCCCTAAGAGACTCATGATTTGTGGGTCGGGGCCTTTACTAATTTTACGAGGATAACCGTATAGGCCAGAGACCTTAGGGTGAGCGCACGTGTAAAGTAAGAACCAAGGAGTTTCTGGGTTTGTCAATATTCTGTTGTTTCCAGAGGGAGCTCTCATTGCTGTTCACAATCGATGAGCATCTCTTCACACCCCATCCCAAGGCCCCTCTCTCATACACTGCAATTCCTTACTGACTGTCACCAATGTGAGGGCTATGGAGGCAGGTCTGGTTTCCTATCACTATTCTGTTATTAGTTTTGACTTGTTTTATTTTATTTCCTGCATGTAAAAGATCAGTCAAAATCAGTTTAGAAATATCAATTCATGAAGAGGTTTTCTCTGTTGTTGTAATTCAACATATAGAAATATACATTTCATATACATTTTAGTAAAACAACACTTTACTAACAGATATGATGATTACTCCTTACTCTCAGACACAAACTCACAGTCTTAACAAATAAAGAAATAAAAAAAGAGTCAATGGGCATGTTAGCATCATAACTCGACCACAGAAGAAGGGGGTCTGATTTTTGTAATGTCATATGAATGGCTAGGTGCAATGACGCCAGGACGCACTATAGGAAAAAGGCAAGTGTGATGCTCTGGACAATGTTCTGCTGGGAAATCTTGGGCCCTTCGTTGGACTCGGCCTCCAAATACTTCAGATCTGAATCCACACCAATCAGCCATAAAATGAAAATCGATTGCAGAATAGCGCGTGTCCCTCACGCTGACAGCTTTAAGCCATCAAGGCATGGACTGTGGTTTCAAGACCTTACAACTTACACCACATTCTGCTTACATCTTGGTGTCAGACAACACAGTCCATTTCTTAAATCGGTCACAGCTGGGAGGGGCACCTACACAATATCAGGCAACTGACTAAATTTATGGCTCACACACACACACAAACACGGCTACCTTCAATTAGGCAGGTCTGCTGCTGCACAATTTTAAAACATGGCAAATAAACAGCCACAGAGTATCAGGTTCTAAGTTTACATGTTCTATAGCTAAAAGCCAGTCTGTGATGCAAACATCACAATTCCATTCACATCACCTTAGACTGATGGACAAAAACATGCAGGAAAAGCTCTAACACAGGCAAGGGCGTGGGTTAGAGCCCAGGCTACACTCAGTGAGAACCTTCCTAGGAAGCATGCATTAAAGATGAGTGGCGTGTCTGTGCATGCCCAATGAAGGAAGACCGGCACGGGGACTGCTACAGCAGAAGTGTAGCATATTAAGATTTTATGAACTCCAAAGTCAACAAAGCTTCGGTCATAATGTTTTAAAGAACTGTATTTTGAACCCAGTCTGTCTATCAATCACCTCTTTAGGTTTCACCCTCTCTCTGACTCCCTCTCATAAATAAGAGTTCATCATACATAATTCAGTTCTCTAAATAAGGGGACTGCACTGTCTATGATATTTCTCTTTTTGAGCTCCAAAAAGTTCCACACACAAAGGAAGTCAATCTTTTAATTTAAATTGAGCAATAATTGTTAAAATATCAGACATGTCAAGCTTGTAAGACACTCCATATTTTATCTGGAGATGGAGACAAACAAATTAACATTTTCTCGATCCTTTCTGTGGGACTCCCTCAGTAAAGAGTCCTGATAATGCTGCTGCTGTTCATCAGTCAGGGATGTATCCAGGACTTCCAGAAGGTTTCGACTGATACTTTACTTTATTACTGGTCTCATCTACAGATGCGCCGATCCGATGTTCTGTATAAATTACTGGAGCTGTCTTTACAAACAGTACCCCATAGGGGACATCTTACTATACCATGTTCTCTGCAATGTTTCTCCCTTATTATATCACAGTTATGCTTTTGGTATTTGTGTTAAGGTATCCAAAATTTATCCAGACATTTTTTGAAAACATATTTATTTTGTTTTCTGTTTGAAAAAAGACTCAGCAAGCATCGGATTTGTATCGTATCGGCACATATCTAAATTTACAATACCGGTATTGGTATCGGATATAAAGTGGTATCGTGCCATGTCTAGTCCCATCCATTATAACTCAAATGTGACTGACTGATTCATTTGTCGCTCCCTAATTATACTGTTTTTTTTCTTCCTAAATGTTTTTCCTTACTTGTGTATTAACCTCTGACTTTTGTTTCACTTTGACAGGATTTGTTAAGGTGTGTAACATAGCGGGCAATAACTTGGTGAAAAGCAGATGCTGATTTAAGTTTAGCTTTACATGTTTGAGGAAGATATGTGGACTATTTAAGCACTGATGTACGTAGCTCTGAACAAGAGCGTCTGCTAAATGTCGTAAACGTAAATGTACTGGTGGTTAATCTGTCATGTTAGGAGTCCATTCCAAGTCCTGACCAATAGCTATATCTGCCAAGATACCACAGACAAGAACAATCCTGACTAAACTTTCCTTTAGGTATTTCAAGGCTTATTGTCTCAAACAAAAATGTTAAAAAAAAAAGCATTTGCAGAGAATAAATACAAATATGATTCTCATTAAAGATAACTGAATAAAAAACAGAGATCACAGGCCTTACCATTAGGGAAGACCTAGAAGATCCCCATCAGTATTAACCAGAGGCAAAACAACTTTAGCAGGATATTGCTTTAGCAGGAAGTATTAATTACATTACCATAATATTTCACATTTTACACTGCAGTAACTATTATCATTTATTCTAAAACATTCTGGGCAACAGTTCAGTGGCCCAGATCAGATCAATACACTGTGATGCACTGATTCACTGTGACACCCCTAACACACACTTATACTTAAATGAATAAATAAATAAATAAACAAACACTAACTGTAGGCCAAGCCCCTTTTAAGTGGAGTGATTGTGTGCCTGTGTGTGTTTGTGCGTAGGCACAGACATTTTTGGAGAGCCGTGTTCTGGCAGACACTAAAGGAGAGGCAGTGTTAGAGTGAGATGTATCTGGTATATTGCACCCACCCACATACACACCCCGGTGTAAGCGTGCCACTCTCCGCAGTGCTGGCAGTTTGAATGGTACGCAGGCTGCTGTGCTTCTGAATGAATGAGCCAGGCTCACACTCAGCCTAGTTAATATGCAGGCAAATCTGTCTTTATCAACTTCATCAGTGCACTCTTGTCATCAAGGGCGTCAGAACCTCCTCTTCGAAACAGCAAACCCTCCAAATGTTTCTCTATGTATCTCTTCTCACTCACACACACAAACACACACACACACACACTCATGCGCGCACACACATATATGCACATGCACTGAGCTATTTTGATACAATGCCTATGTTAACAATTTGCCATCAAAAGCTATTGTATTCAGCAGCAAAGAGTGCATCTGGGAACAGGTGCTAACACATTTCCATGTTTATTTGCAGTGGGCCGGGTTTCCAGTGGCTCGACGTGGGCGTCTAACAAGCAGTCAAAGGCTCATCTCCATATTCACTTCATTTTCATTTCCCGTTCACAGCAGGAAGCAAACAGACAGCACAGACTACGTTAAACTGTAACTTCATGCTCTCACACAACTCAGGCAGCCAATCAGTGCAGAGGAGGAAGACATTCATCAACGGACAGTCAAGCAGAGCTTATGCAAATGAGCTGAGTGGTAAAATGCAAACATCCAGTGACCTCAGCCAATCAGCAGGATGACAGGAGGAATTAACAATATTTCATGGCATATTTTTTTATGCCATGCCTTTTGCCCCATCATTACAGAAACGTGTTTCTATTATGATGATTAGGCTGCTAAATAGCAACACGCTATACTGATTAACAAAGGAGTTCTGGTGATTTGTAGTAAATGTGTCTGTCCTGTTGACAGATCCACTGTAGATCTCCAAAGTTTGAGAAAAGTGGATGATGATTTATACATATTAATAGATCACTTTTCATTTGATGCATCTGAGAATCCATTACTTTATCTTGTAGCGTCAGTGTAAATTTCAGATATATGGCCGATTTTGTAAATATTTTACCAAAAAAGAAAAAAATACAAATTTTTCATTTCAATAATTTTTCAATGGTTCAAATCTTAACTCAAATCTTAGCCTTGATTATACATGATTAGTTTGTGTTTCTATTTTTCAGGCTTTCACTGTAAGTGCACAACACAAAAGAACCTAGTTAAACCCGATGGATTAAAAAAAGGCATTTTTTTTCCATATGCCATGTATATCCATCGCACCGTATTGCCTTGCAGAAAGCACACTGTAAACCCTCTATGTTGTTTAGTGAGCTGGTTTGTTTTGGTAACAGCCAAGAGATCCTGTGAATATTTAATGTCACACCCACACAAAAAGAGAATAAAAATGGCAGTCACACCCGTTCTTTAGCTAGCTGTTTAGACACACTAGGTGTGTTGCGTGACAGGCCTAGATGTGAGTTAGGTGATTTATTAGGGGAGTTATTACAAGTACACACATACGCACACACCGACTCAGTAACACATCATGTATGAAAGTAATACACTCAAACACACAAATATATTGCATACACACACACACACACACACACACACACACACACACACACACACACACACACACACACACACACACACAC
>JBBJLR010000002.1:19475635-19488761 GCA_037577145.1 Brachypetersius gabonensis | reverse complement strand
ACACACACACACACACACACACACACACACACACACACACACACACACACACACACACACACACACACACCCAGGACAAACCCGTGGTCTGCATGAATAAGACATAAGGCACACCAAGTATAGCCCAGTGACGTCAGCTCTCAGCAAGCACTGGACCCTACGGTGACGAGAGAGAGAAAGAGAAAGCGAGAGAGAGCATGGTAGAGACCGTGAGAGAGAGAAAGACAGAGGGAGACAGAGAGACTCTGCAGGGAATACATTCACTGTATGTTTACTCACTAATGGTCACTTACAAACATTCTGTAGGTATTCAACTTATCACCGCTAGTACCATTTCACTATAGAAGAACATTCACAGAAGAAAAACACTGGAGACAGGCAGACAGACAAAAAGAGAGGGAAAAAATGGAAGGTGAGGCAGAGAGGCCATTGGTAATTGGCTTTACTCCAGGGATGTAGACCACATGGCTAAAAATAGCCGTCAGTACCATCTGCCCTATCTGAGTCTGTTTCAACCTAAGCCTAGCCTGTACCAAACCTAAACCCAGACTAAACCCAATACAGTTAAAACCAAGTCTGAACTCAACTCAGCTCAAACACAGTGTAAACCAAACACTGTTCAAAGTCCATCATGCCTTTAACTCAACTCAAACCCAACATAAGCCCAAACCCACTTGCTTGACAAGACATGGCAGAACTGCATGTTCATGTGAGAGAAACACCTCCTATGTTGCTAAACATTTTCATTACTATTGTTTTTTGCTTGGTGCCATCAGAGGTATCACCTTCAGAAAGAAAACATTGAAGTCAAACCCAAACCAAGGTCTGACTATATCCAGCTCAAACCCAGTTTAGATGCAGAATTTAAGCATCCCAGCTATGGCCCAGTCAGAGGAAGATGTACAATATTTGTTCTTCAGTAACTAAGATCCAGTCCACCAACCTTTGAGAACAGGCACAGCAAACATCTACATCAAATCAATACAGTTTGATCTCCAAAACCTTTAGCACTAACAATAAAAATGCACCAGTGTTGCATAACTACTGTACGAGGGCTTCAGATAGATTCTCATATTATAATATTACTATTATAACATAAGTACACTCTCGCAGTGCAGACCAAAAGTGTGGTTCTCTGCTTGTTTAACCATAAGTGAGGTCTGTGTGAGCATACACACGCTCTCTAAGGTTGACAGAAGGAAACCACAAAATCAAGTAAAATCAAAGCTATGCATTGTGTCTGTGGCCTAACACAGACAAACTCACAGACAAACTCACTGACACACACGCACCCACAGGACACTCCTCTGTCTACCACTGCTGGCAGAAAACTACTAATGATCATGAGTAAGAGCACAAAATATTTTGCAAAGTGACATGTCCATTGCCTTTGGTTTCCAAACATACCTAAGGGGCACTACTTGTCTTTTTACACTACCCGCAGGGATGCAGCCTGTACACATACATATACAGAGGACAAAAATCCTACCAGCGGGAATGTGGTTGAGTCCAGATGGCTTCAGAAGTTCCAGTGGCTGTTCTTTGCTTGGAAGGCTATCTGCAGAGAAAGGGAGAGAATAAAGACAGGCGTTTAGAAATAATCGAGAGCACTCATGGTCAGTAAAAGTGCATTTGAGTGACCAGATTAGATCCAAGGCAGGAAATCCCCAGCATCCACACTTACACAGAACTCTTTAGACACCCTCTCATATACACTCATACAGAAATCCTATCTGTACACATCAGTAATATCAGAGCAAGCAGGGGAAATCAACTGGTAGAGTATTCACTGTGCAAATGTAGCACTTGCTATAAACAAGAAGTGTTCTCTACACATAAGTATTACTCTTTGTACTAAAAGGCAAACATTACCTCTAGGAACAGAAATGTTGATTCTAAACTAGAGATGCTAAAGAAGAGTTTGCAAAATTGACCGCAAAGCCATATACAAGCTCACTACATCTGATTAAAACGGACGTGTCAGAGTCGGAATGGTGCCAATATCTCAATTTGTGGACAGAGACAAAAATGGGTGAAATAACAAGAATTGAAGAACAATACTGTGATTGAGACACAGAGTCTGAGAGTCATATTGTTTAGCTTTATAAGATGCTTTTCACACTGATGTGGATGCTACACCCACATAGAGATGAGCTTTAAAACAGCAGCCTTACAAAGGATTTTGACTTCAGCAGAAAGTCTGAAAGAGCTCCAATTATAGTTCCGCGTACAGTAAGAGAAGGTTGAGAGAGCAAGAGAGAAAATGAGAGTGACAGAGAGAGCGAGAAAGAGAGAGTGAGAGCACGAGAGAATGAGGGAGGGGAAAAAATGGGTGTCTAAAATTCCCTGATCTCCAGTCATCAACCAGACGCAAGCTCTTGAACTAAAGGAGGTGGCTGTGAGAAAGGCAGTGAAGGAGCTGACTCAGAAACACTGACTGTGAGTACACATCAGCCATGTGTTCAGATCTGCTCTGAGGGGGAGAACAAGGAGTCTTAACTGCTGAAATATCAGCTCAGAGTCACATTGTTGGATCTCTTACTGGACAAATGTACATGTTAGTGATGTCTGTACTGATAGCCACACAATCTCCAAACTTCACACAACTATGTTGTTTTATATCCTGCCCTAAAAACACAACCCATGTCCATGTTAAGAAAAACATATGACCTTTGTGCCTTTTCAGAGATGTCTTTAACTGCATAATGTAATCACTGAGAAAACCTAGCTCACACTAGATTGTGCAAATGAGATTACTGGCCTTATTAAACATTTGAAGCATGCATTACCAAAGTAAAAAATCAAGAATGTTTTTCTCGCTGTACCACACCTGACCCAACTGATCAGCTACAAAACAAGTCCATCCTGAGCTGAAGTTAAATTGAATACCTTTTAAGGCCTTTTTTTTTTTTTTTTACTAACTTTGGATTTTTTTTAAAAAACCATCACGACAGAGTTGCGAGTGTTAATCAACGACCTTTCTAACGTTTACGCAGATTTTGCCATATAACACTGTACAACAGAATAGATTTACAGACTCACTGATGTTGACCACATACTGCACATTTATTTCACTTCATGAGTAAAAATAAAACTACATAAAATGTGCAACGAAGACATAGTTCTAACAAACTGGCTGGCATTCACTGCATGAATTTGATTTTAACATAAACAAAAAAATTAACATGTACTTTAGGCCTAATATGAACTAATGACTGAAGTGCGTTAGCTCCCAGCCAGTTGACATTGATGTTTTTTTTTTTACATACCGAACAATAAGCCGGTTATTCCCTACTACAGGCTTGAGCCAGTCCTTAAACGCAGGGTCTTTCACCCAGCTGTCAGAAAACTTGCATTTGATGGTTGTCTGGACATAAGCCAATTGACTACCCGGTTGTTTAACGACCACTTAATATGACGTCAGCATCAAACATAGCGTACAAAGTTGAGACTCGTGCATTAAAGCAAAAAAAATAATCTGTCGGGAAACAGCTTGTAGCCTGTAGGCTACTCCACAGCCATCAATATTTACGCAAACTGCCGAAACCATAATGGTTTTTTTTTTTTATTTTTAGGAAGAATAACTAAATCGTAATTTAACCAAGGAAAAAGACGGCCTTACCAGAACTTTGTCTGCCGAAGCTTGTTTACCCCCCAACAAAACTTTTTTCTTCTGATCTGCATCAATCTCAAAATTGATCTTTAGTGCCCTACATTGACAGAAATCCATCATAGCGACGGAAAATTTTAATCCATGTAAAACTTCAGGATTGAGACGAGGATGTTTGATTATGTGCCCAGATACGCTAAAGCCTACATTTAAACGAACTAACACAAACATTAGCAGATAGAATTTCATTCAAAATAGGAAACCTCATAGTCTGAAAAAATAATACCTATTTTTTAAAAAAATAATACCGCTAAAACCAAATTGAACACTTTTAATGGCCTTAAATTTGGCAATTTTGATTTATTACTTTTTAATACTTTTTAAAACCCTGCGGACACCTTGGAGAATTACAGCATGGAAAACATCAAAATGTACAGGAGGACTCCACAATAATGAACTATATCTATATTGTGTCCCTATCCCTATCTTTACCCCCCTCGTCCTCTCCTGTGCTCTCTCATCTCTCCCCGCATCTTTCACAGCCTCACACTCAAATAAACCAATCCGTCTTGCTCCCATTTTTCCAAGTCTTGACTGTCTCACCATGAAAGGCAATTACTGCAGGGAACTCAGTGACGAGCCCGCGACAGCTGGAGTGTTATGAATGGTGCTGGTGTATGAAAAGAGGCGAGCGTTTTTACACCCAAAGAGGGACAGACTGCGTCAACACAGCCGCCTGCCCTGCCAGCGAAAACAAAACGTCCTCGCTCCATTAGTTCTCCGTTCTCCGGCCAGCCTGCACTGCCGCCGAGGAGATTCAAAACCTTCATGCCCTCTCCTCTTCTCCTGCTGAGCACTGGTGTGTGTGTGTATATATGTGTGTGTGTGTATATATGTGTGTGTGTGTGTGTGTGTGTGTGTGTGTGTGTGTGTGTGTGTGGGGCCTGGCAGGAGCATCAGTGCTGTAGCAATCGCCCTCGCTTCAAAGGCAAGGTACAGCCTCACATGCCCTCTGCATGTTATTCTGAATATGGAAAGCAGGTGTCAAGCTGGGTTCAGCAGCTCAGAGGGCTTGACTTGTACATGAAGTCTGCATGAAGCATCAAACCGGCATAATTTATTTAGTGAGAAAGAATAAAAAAGTATGACAGAGAGTGAGGGAGGGAGGGAGGGAGAGAGCGCTAAACTTAGACCCACAAGTGGGACAGCCTGAGGGTGTGAATGCGCACACACACACACATGCACACACACATACAAAGCTTGCGCTTGCTCTCAGTCATTTTGGAAAGAGCATTGACAAAATGAGTGTATGCAAATACATCAGCGCTTCTACTATAACAGCCATGCAGTGATAACTTACTCTTCTAAAGGCCAGCACTATAAACATGTGTCAGCTCTGGTTTTACATGCAAGTTGTACGTGAAATGTGTCAAGGTGACCGATAAAAAGGATATGAACATGTTGGAGGATGCACAGATATGCAAATTCTGGACCGATGCAACAAGTGATAAATTATCAGTGAGAACTGATACAATGACTAAGTTGGAAGATTAATCATCTTCATATTAATATCGTTATTTGAAGAAGTGAAAGCCTGTAATCTCAATAAAAATGGAGGCAACAGCACTGCCATGGGATTTTTGTAGTTTTGTTGCCTCTGGTTCAAATCCCAGCCAGTGTAGCCAAGGGTCCATTCTGTATTGAGTTTCTACCCATTCTTCTCATATCTGGGTTTCTGCCAGGTACTCCAGTTTCCTCCCACAGTGCAAAAACTGGAGACACAATTTATTTTTTGATTGCTTAAGACAAGTCAAATACATGAGCTGTCTGTTAGATTGAGTCAAAATCAGGTTGTCCAAAATGACTTGAAATAAATATCTTATGCTTAAAGTTTTACATTTCAGAGATGGCAGGTTTTATTCTGACAGCGACCACTAATTATCAGTTGAATATATTGGATTAGAGCTAATCCTTTTTTCTTTTCCATTTGAGTTGCAGTTACATTCTTTATGATCATACTGAGCATGCAAAATAATGTTATATTTATAGGAATGCTGATTGAGCACCTTACTATAAAACAATTACTGAGGCTTAAAAAATGAACACTTTTTCTCCTTGAGTCTATTTACAACCAAAGCAGAGTCCACATATGGGTGGGTAGCAGGTCAATCAAAACAGTATTGTAGCCTGCAAATGCAACATATAAGCGAAAATATCCATGTATTACACTATCATGTACAAATTGTCATCATCACCATGAGTTCAGAGAGCTCCGCTGAGATTTGTAACTTGTCATCCAAGAACGCAGGACGCAGTTCAAACCTGGGACTGATATTGTAGCGAGTATGAGAGAGAAAAGGCGAAGAGACAATGTTCTTCTAGAAAAATGTTATTTTATTCTCAGTCAACAGCTTCAAAACAGACTTTGTACTTTAGCTAGTACTGCGTTCACACTGTCATACACAGGTACTACTCCACAACGCCAACAACAGAGCTAAGACTCTGGAGGAGGGTGACTGGCGAGAAGGACTCATGTTCACTATTTAATACAACACACACAACTGGCCACTTACTCCACATGCAAAGCCTCCTGTGTGTAATTTATCACAGGCATGTAACAGGTGGAATGTTAACAGGCCCGGACGGGTGTGGTGCTGTACTGTGCAGGTGCAGGTCTCCAAAAGTGGACCCGTGCAGAACTCTGAACCAAAGTCAACCAACTACACCTTTGCTGTTTTAATTAACTGCTATTACATATCAATGACCTAGTGTTCTGGTGGCGTCAAGTTATGTACACATCAAATGGCACACACCCACAAACACATTACCATTACAGATAAGGCCTGTGCAGTCATGTGGACCTGGACTGCTAACAGCTACCTGGTAGCCAATGCCTCTTTCAACATTGATAAACACAGTAGCAGTAAAGCAGCACAGTAGGTGTTGAAATAAAAACTTGGTAATTTGAACTTGGTTCTAAGTTACAACCAAGCAACTGATTTCTGTTTGTGGATTCCTAAACATGAAAACCTTTTACTATTGCAAACACATTTGCAAGCACATGTACAGTGTAGCTATCTGCATTTTCATTTGTTTAGACACAAGCTAACAGTGTGAAAACTGGCTTATGATAAACAATCAAGAATGTGGCTTTACCTCAGAAGAGATGCATTTGAGAAGTTAGTTAGCTGCACATCAGCTTGCACAACAAATGAGACCAAATATTTAAGGTAGCAGGGTGTGGATGTCCTGCACATTGGTCCAGGCTCAAATGACGTATGAGTGCAGTTTGACCTTCACTCATGTTTTTTTTTTTGTTTGTTTGTTTGTTTTTTACTGACTTGGATTAGTGAATACTATAAATAGCAAATAATATTTACTTTGTTAATGTTAGTTAATGCATAAAATTATTTAAAAAAATTCAAACCATGTTGACTATGTTGACTGGATTGGATAGTACATGCCGAGGCAGTGACAGTAGGTGAAGCGGCATGATGCTAAGATTGCTAAGACTCTTCTGCTGCCCAAGACGTTCAGGGCAGAAAGCCAGTGGACAGAGGACAGCCAGCAGGCCTGGTGAACAGAGAAAGTCCAATGGAAAGACCACAAAGAAAAACAGAAGACACAAGAACACCAATGAACAGGGTAGAGCGGAAACCCGTGGATAATGCAAAGAAGACTGGTCACAAGTGGAAGCCTTGTAGTGGAAGCTTTGCATTTCTCACATGCAAAAACAATGTGAGAGTGTCACAATGATGACATCTCTGGAACCAGCGCATTGTGTTGATTAGACAGTGAGAAGCTTTGTCATATCCTTCCTAATCTTCAGCTGTAGCAGTCAGGAGAAATTTCCTTCTGTAAGTTTCATGCCAAACTTTTGCATTAAAGACTATGCCACTATCCATGAGCAGGTTGAAGGCCTCTTCCAAAAAATCTCTTTAAAAGATAAGGCTGTTTATGAGAGACCATGCAAAGATGGACCACCATCAGTTCCTAGACCTGATCAAGGTATAGTGTCTTGAAACTTGTAGGTTGTAAAAGTCAACTTCATGAAGAGTTACTTGTACTGGTTAATGCATTTTGGCTGTGGGACGGTCAAATACACATCGCTCCTAATTTTAAATTCTTTTCAATCAATCAGAACCTGAAAGGTTCCTTGGGCTTACTTCATGAAGGTCTTCTGTTAAATGGAACATTAAGTAGACCAATTTGCCTCATTGTTCCAGAGCACCTACACTTTTTGTTAGTTAATTGAAGAGTGCAAGTGAAGTGAACAAGTTGTTAAATAACCTTGCAACCTGGAGACTTAGAACCTCTGAATCAATCCAGTTTCTAAGAGGAGAATAAATATCCAACACATGGATTCATGTGATATATTCAAACACTCAATGGGGCAAGGCTCCATAACCATAACCGATCATATGCCTTATGAAACGCTTACATCCATGTGGACCATATTATGGGAACAGATATTCCTGAAATGGCATGACTTTTTCCCCCTCATTTGCCATGCCTGACTCTTGATATCACAATCAGTGAGGATAGCATCTTTCACATTTTCAGGAATAACTACAAAGTTGCATTCCTTGTCTGGGTGGTCACGTATATCCAGCATATCCAGAATTTGACCCGAAGTGAAAGTAAAAAAAAAAAAAAAAAAAAAGAGTAGAGGGTCAGCCTGAACAAGAATTCTGCATTTGTATATGTATAAATAAATTTCATTGCATCATCCTGCCGGTCACTATTGTTCCCGTCAACCTGTTTACTTACTCTATGATCTCATTAAACACAGCTGAGTACTTGCAAAAGCATACATCAACACTAGACACCTTACAGATTGTGTACCACGTCTTTATACTATCTTTACGTAAACATACTTTATTAACCTTTTGTTTGAGTATTGATGCAGCCATCCTTGTCTCATGGTACAACCAGGATGTAAACAGCTTTGATCACATGCCAAACTGCACATATTTCACTGAGGCCTGGTATTATTTCAATATTTTGGGGGCATGTGGCGATGCACTATTCAGCAACATTTTTAAAACCTAATTACTGAAAACCTTTTTTACGGTCATTATTGTGATCGATTGGATTAAATGGGTTAAGGGCCGGAATCCAAGACAGGGATTAAGCCTAATTTTAGACCATGCAGAATTTTTCAATTGAAAGGAAAACACAGTCTAGGACTGGGTCATGGAAATCAATCCATAGCGATTTTACAGGCAAAAACACCACATTTGCTGTTTAGACATGCAGATGTAATTTGGCGAATGTCTTTTGTCGAACAAATATACTACGTCTGATTAGACAGCTGGCAGAATTAGAGGGGCAGCCCTCGCAGACAGAGTGTAATCAAACAGAGGACGCCAGGTGTAGAGACAGTCCCTGACACAGCTGCCTGCCTGTGGATGCAGATGCAGTGGCGTAAGCAAGGGGTA
Source organism: Brachypetersius gabonensis (assembly GCA_037577145.1). Taxonomy (NCBI): domain Eukaryota; kingdom Metazoa; phylum Chordata; class Actinopteri; order Characiformes; family Alestidae; genus Brachypetersius; species Brachypetersius gabonensis. Next base: position 19,479,710 of record JBBJLR010000002.1, on the reverse strand, counting down.
GTGATGACATGTCAGAGGCAGGCAGTGCAATCAGCAGCCGTTCACACTGAAGCCGCGCTCCGTGTGCTGCAGCCACACGTGACTGCCAGAGCAGCCACTTTTGTTTTTCTGTTTCTGCCTTGTCGTTGTTTCCAGCCAGCCAGACTGAGGGCATGATTAATACATGACGAAACGCAAGAGGAATGAAAGATTCAACAGAGAGCAACCCCCACCCCCACTGGAGTGGCTGCTAAAGTAGGATGCATCCGCGCTTCACAGTCAGTCTGACTTTCAGTCTCAGCGAAGGAAGAAAAGAAAGCCACAGAGAGGGAGAAGTGTTGGAGCTATTTGGGTGTTTTCTTTGTGGGTGAGGGACACGTTCACAGGCTCGTCTCACTCTCTGATCTATTTCTGGAAGTCTCCTCAGACCAAGCACTCACACCAGCCTGTACCATAACGGCAATTTAATTAAGCCGTAGACAAGAGCACACATTGCCAAAGCTCCCCGCAAAAGTAACACTCAACCGGAAGCATTATTCCACTACTGCACTGCACAGAATCACACAATGAATATTATATCCTAGTCTTCATGGGTTATTACTAAGATTACCCAAATGGAAGAGATGTCTGCCAAATGTTAACCTACACAAATTAATTTAACTAGGTTTAATCTCCAGACTTATCACAACAAGATTCAAGATTATCTGTCACATACACAGTAATGCAGGTACAGTGTGTAGTGTAGCTGCATACACTAATCAGGATAATAGTACAAATGGTAATTAAAGCATATGAATAATATGAGTCAAATTCATTACATTGTATTAACTGTAGGGCTGTAACTATCGAATATTTGTGGAATCGAGAATTCTGTCGATTATTTCATGGATTAATCGAGTAATCGGATCAATCATACTTTTGTGTTTTTAAACAACTATATTTTCTGGGAAACATTTATGATGTACATTGTATCCTTATCAACAGTAAAGAAAAATGTCCTGTTATTTTGTCCTTTTCTCTGTCAGTATACACTAAGATTTGTTAGTAAAATATAAAATAATATTTAAATATTTTATTATCATTATTATTATTATTATTATTATTATTATTGTGCTCCTGAGTTAAAATGTTGATCAATTTGAATTAATTATTATTTATTGATTATATTTTTTTAGCATTAAATGGTCAAAACTTGTTTACAGTTTAAATACAGATTAAAATGTTATTTAAATTTTTTGGCAAATGCACTTTAAGACTTTTCTGCTACAGATTAAAAACAATATTGCCAACAACATTCGTTTTTCACAGCCAGTGTGCACCACTAACTTACAAAAACAGAACATTGATAGTTTTTTAACTTTAAAAATATATTTTCATATATGACCGGGAGAGCCGGCGGGAGCGGACGACAAATCAAATAATTCAGGCAACAAATCAAATATGCAGATGCATCAAAATGCACCGCGAATAAACACACCAAAGCTCTCCCACGAACAGTACAACAGTCAGTCCAAAAGCATACCATAAGGACTAAAAAGCACAGAGGCAGCTTGAAATTCTCCCACCAACTACCGGCTGCAGGATGCCTACACACATCCCACAAGATCTATACATACCACACAACAGCCATTACGCCCAGATATCACGTGTAGACTCAAGAAGGTTTCTATCAACATACTTTACCGTGAAGTGATCATTAGCACTAGGGGGCAGTGTCCAAACCAGAATGTACACACAACAAGGAGGCAAGTCTTACGTTTTTTCTCTCAAAATCAAAAGATTAACACTCACTTGCCTTGCTTTTATACCATTTTAAAGACGAACTGTTTTTAAAACATCCCATAAGCTGTTAAATTATTCTCAAATTGTTCTGGTTGATTTTGTCCTAGACCTGATTCAGGTCGAGTGTTTTAATTTGCATGATGAAATTTTGGAGGTATACACGACATGGCCTCCGAGAGCCTCAGCAGTTTGTGTACCAATGAAGCCCTAATCACTAATATGAATCCTTGCATAAGACAGACAGCCAGACAGACAGCTTCATGGTGTTAAATTTGCATATATCTGCATCCTGTCATTAACACGCCTTCACGCAACGCTAGACACAATGAGTGAGTAAAAAAAATAAATAAATACATGCATGTACACAGTTTCATTAACACACAAAAGTTCACAAATTCAGACACATTCTGACATCACACTGCACTTGGGTTGAGGGTTCCTGGTTGTGTTAAATATGCTAGACAGTGATATATTTACAATGGAAACTACAACGGAATGGCAGCCGACCCAAACTAATAATGAATTCCCCTTTTCAGCACCACAGACACAGAGAGGAGCAGGGCAGTGACAACCTCAAAGGCCAAATGTCCTCCATAAAATGGAGGAGAAGAGTGTCTCTCCAGATCTCACATACACTAACTATGCCCCAACCAGTCAGTCCTTCTGTACCTAGCCATAAACTACATTGGACCAGATGCCATTTCCCAAAAACTTGAAGCCATCTTGTTCAGTTTGCTTAACCTAAGGACGGCCACTTAAAAATAAAGACACTGGATTACCATAAAATTACTTTGCATCTAATAAACCTATGAAACATATATATAGGAGATACTCTGGATGTGAACAACGTTAAAGCATCGCTGGGCAGCTGTGCTAAAACATCTGCATTTCATTTATTTTCCTGAACTTCTATCCCAAGTAGCAGATTTTCACATTGTATGAATATTTACGCATTGGCATCTGTATATATGTGATTTTAAAATACTGAAGTTGGCATTATTACCATGTTAGTGCATGAGGCCATGTTCTGAATTGCCCCTTGTATTCAAGACCCTGAACAACAACAACTAACCGCTCTATGTCCTCCAAAAACAACAGACAAAGCCTTGGTGTCTATTACACTACTGTGGTCATCTACTAGCTATACAAGCAATATATGCATGTTTAAAATGTTGATGAATAGATGACAGGACTGAGTAGTGTGTGCGTGCGTGTGTGTGCGTGTGTGTGTGTGTGTGTGTGTGTGGTAGTGAGATGTGAGCCGGGCAGACGGGCAGGCAGTGGCAGATGGCAGAAAGATGACACCAGAGCCTGATGGGCTGGATGAGGAGAAGTCCGTCTGTCTGTGTGGCATTAGACCCAGGGTTACAAACACAAACACAAATTTGCACATGAACACTTTCACACGAAAATCACAACCGTGCACCGAACAGTTGCGTAGATTTTCAGGTAAATATACAACAAGCAATTTCTGTTCAAATAAAACTAACCAAACACCACACTGGGTTCATCACTGATCTCTGGAGTTAGTGTTAGGGGAGGTAATGGGTTTTGCGATGTGTTAAAGGTGAAAAATCATTTTCCACTAACCCTAGACATAGTCAATAAGCGAAGACATGTCTGTAGCCCAAATCCTGGTTCTTCATTTTAATGCTCAAATTATGCAGATAACACTGCCAGCACTAGAAGTGAATAGTCACTAGGGTTGAAACGATTATTCGAGTAACTCGAACGATTCGATAACAAAAAATGTTCGGCTTCGTTTAATTCCCTGCGAGGGGCGCGTGTGACCCAGGGAACATGTTATTTTTTGCCGCAGGGAGTCGGGCTTTTTTTGCACCGAAGAAGAGCACACAGCTCAGAGCAGGAGATATGAAGTAAAGCCCTGTGCGGGACTATTTTTTAATCCCGCTCCCGCGAAATTTCTGACGATTCCCACTCACTTCCGCGGTCATATATGAAAATATGTTTTTAAAGTTAAAAAATGATCAATATTCTGTTATTGTAAGTTAGAGGCGCACACTAGCTGTGAAAAATGAAGAGAGCCACAAAAAGCACCTCGAGACCAGCTCCACCTCCTCGTACATGTAGTGGATGGAAAATGTGCCGAATATTACCAACAAGAAAAAATAGGGTGGCAATATTGTTTTTTAGTATGTAGCAGAAAAGTCTTAAAATACATCAATTTGCCTAAAAATTTAAAATAAATTTTAATCCGTATTTAAACTGTAAACAATTTTTGACCATTTAATGCTAAAAAATATAATCAATAAATAATAATTAATTCAAATTGATCAGCAACATTTAAACTCAG
>JBBJLR010000002.1:19458242-19473873 GCA_037577145.1 Brachypetersius gabonensis | reverse complement strand
CACACACACACACACACACACACACACACACACACAGACACACACACACACACACACACACACACACACACACACAGCAGTAAGGACGTTCCTCTGTTTATAGTATAGTGGTAGAAATGTTGGGACATAACCCAGTGAACCACAGTAAATCTTATCAAAGAAGTTTACATCCCTCTTTGAAGACAGAGGCCTTATCAGCCGTCAGAACCTCCATCTCTAGACACAAACAAGATAACATTCTACAACCCCATGCTGCTACATCTCAATCAATTCCTTCCAAAGAACCATGTTTGCGAGCCATGATTCTAACTGATTAATCATTTTACTATTATTTGATTAATCGACTAATTTAACTATTGCACCCTGTTGGGTTCCTCTTTCTTTGTGGTCATTAGATATAATATATCAATCAGTATCAATATTGGTTCCACATTAGGAGAAAATGTTGCAGTGGAAATTAGTGAGGAAAAAACAATGCAATCCAATCCTGTAACAAATGTATCCTGAAGTAGCACACACTTACAGTGAGTGAGGCCATGTTCTACATGCAGTAGTGCAGTGCTCGAGTAGATCTAAAGAAAAGTCGTTTAAGTCGTCTCCTTGTTCAGTCTGCGTCACATTATACTCAACACTACCTGAACTGCACAGTAATTCACCAGAAGGACCACAAAACATCAAAAAGCATTTTTTTTACACATTACATTTGTTTTACACATTAACTAAAGATAAACTGGAACTTCTTTTCTTAATAAATCTTACCAACTAACCCTCAAATTCGTCATGTACTAACTACAGCCCTGTAATAAATACTACTAGCCAACCTGCCGAAAGCCAAGTCTTACTGTGATAAAGTAGACCTCTGGGGCTCAGGGGGAAAACAACAGGCACAGATGCTATTTCTGTGAAAGGCTTGTGGTCACTGGAGTATCGATGGGTATCAGCATTAGGCCAATAAACAGCTAGATCAAATATCGCCACGAAAAAATCTAAACCAGTCCAGTCCTGTAATATATTTAACATGGAACACACACACATTACAGGATTTCATGTGTATTTTACCCTGTTGTGTAGTAGAGTGTATGAGTAGTTTAAGTATAAAGTCCTCCTTTTAGATGCTCAACTTAAGTGGATTGTTTTATTTTAAAGTGCAGAGGTTACTAAAGAAAAAATACCAGCACTGGTAACTGAAAGGTTGTGACTGAGCCACAAGAGATTTTTTTAACAACAAATGGGAATGCACAGCAGCCTTGACCCTATAATTGATTTTATTGAACACTGTGATTATTTGTGGTGTCAGTGCTATGCAATTTACTGTTTTTGGTTTCCATTTCAAGCTGCAAGTTTACCTATATTTAATCATTGCCTTTGTATAATCGTTCAAACCTATAGCAAGTTTAATTAACGTATAGAGTGCACTGAACCAATGCTATTAAAACAGAATTTCACCAATACAACATATCTGTAACTGTAATTTGAGCAATACTAGAAGATCTGCTACAAGAAGACAAGTTTTGGCAATTGTATTACCACCAGAGAGGTTATTTGATTAATCGACTATAGTGCCCAATAGGATTCCTCTCTCTTTGTAGTCCAGTTCTGGTAATGTTATTACCTCCAAGGATATTGTAAGCTAGGGGTTAAAGCTTTGTAGTGTATGCTATAACTGGATGATGTACATTGAAATCAGAAAGTGTTTTTTTTGTTGCAATATTTCTGCAGAAAACATCTCTCTAAACTTACATTATCAACTGAGCATACCACAAAACGTTATGGAACCTTTTTGAGTGCCTTTTCTCCTCAAGGAAAACCACACCAACAAAAAAAATATCCTAACTGGTCACTGCAGCCCTAATCAAGAGTGTAACGCTGGAAGAGCAGAGCTGCCTGCCACACCCTGCAGCTTCTGCTGGCAATGACCCGGACAGAGGAAAAAGAGAGTTTGCCAGGAACTGACAAGCTGGCAGCTTCTCTCTTACTTACACTTACACACACACACACACACACACACACACGGGCTAATTATGCCCTCCTTATCTACAAATATCTCTGTCACGCTTTTACTAATAAATACCCAGTGCTGCACACTGTTGACATGAGGCAGCGGAGCCTGAGGGTTGAGTGCACTTATGATGGCCCACAGTGACAGGGACCCAGACGGGGTGAATAAAGGTCCACTTCAGGGAGAAGGGGGGTAAGACAGCCTGCTAAATATAGAGCATGCTTGCTGTTGATGACAGGTCTGTGTGAGGTCACCTTGCCCTGACTCACTGGGAGGCTGCTGGGAGAAGAAAGGAGTCACCAGAACAGCAGGGAGGAGGAGGGATGCATAAAAAGAGAGAGGCAGAGAGAGAGAGAGAAAGACAGAGAGAGAGAGAGAGAGACAGCGAGAGAGATAGAGAGAAAGAAAATGAATCAGGAGCGAGAGATTGAAAAAGCAGGCCCATCAGCTCCCTCCATTAACCGCCTTTGTACGAGCTGACCAAGCTGAGCTCCCATCATTCACACAACAACAGCCAATACATACAAACATACAGCACAATCCATTTAGATTCATTATAGCTCTCCATATACCAACTATAACGATCTTCTAGAAGTATCAACTGCCTATTCTGCTAATGTCCTTAAGAGATATACAATATGTTTTCATAATGGAATACATTACGGAAAACAATACTGAATTAAGTGTACTATAATAACCAATAGACAAAACGATTGATGTCTGCTGACTGCTTGACCATTCGCTTGCTTAGAGGCCCATGACAGACATGGTCCATGCTGTGAACATAACATGCAAATTGGTGGGGGGGGGAGCAGTACCATGGGGTAGAAAAGGTCTAGGCACCTGCAAACAATACACACACAGACACAGTCCTGGCTCAGACAGACACACACCCTCCTCACCCTACCACCCAGCATTCAGAGCAGCTGCCACCTGTCCTGGTTTCCACCTGATACAGTCATAACATAGACAAAAAATATTATTCCTTACAAAACCAAGTAAACACATCAGTACCCCCTTTTATTGCTTCTTTAGGCTAAAGTATAATCAAAAATAAGAAATAAAATTAAAACCCCATATGCAGGAGATGCTGCAACCAGGGATCTCTAATGGCAGTAGACAGGAGCAGCTGGAGCAGACCTGTTTATAATAAAAGTAACATTTTAACAAACAATTCTGTTCTGGTTTCACAACCTAATAGGTTTGTGATCAAAGTCTAGAATTCTGAAGCATAGAGCCTGCGTCCTTAGACGTTTCACTGTTCCTGTTTGAGTCCTTAGCTTTGGAGACAGAAGCAATAACAGACAAACAAACTCTAATGGAAACTGAACAGAGAAACCAAGCAAACATCCAAGTTCCTCAATAGATACTATGGTGTTTCCTGTGCATGCTGCCACAAAATACACAGTCCACCAAGCATGATTATGTAGCATTCATCTTAAATATTTTATATGTTGTATCTTCACAATGGTATATACTATCAAGCTAAATGTATTAGCCAGCATTCACAAGCTGGACTCTGAGTTCCCTTATAGAAAGGCTAATCAGTTCTCTCCTGCTTGTCTAAAGGCCAACTGTGGCCCTTCATCACATCCTCATTGCTGCTTAGGACCTTTCAACAGGCAGGCTTGTCCACGTTCCTCACATGTTTACAGGCTACTTAGCAGCCACTCCACAGATGCCACAGCGAGTGGAGAAGTACTGCCAGCAATATGCTCTGGATGTAGCCCTCTCTTACCACTTCTCTGCTGACAAGATGCTGAAAGCTTGCTCATAGTTGTTTAATAGTTTGTTCATTTATCAGTCTGCTCTGTTCTGGTTGACCCAGCTCTCAGTATATTTCCTGTGCCGCAGATCATTCATGGTTTACATTTGCTGTCATTGTCACCAATGCTTGTGAAATCTCTGTGCTTCTGTTTTGTATTTTAGAAAATTCTGGTTCAACTCTTTGCCTGATGACAGTATGGCTGGACAGTATGATAAATATCCTTATCGTGCAAGATTACATCACAATACGTTTCTCTGACCATAATGTGGATATTGTTAGTACTTGTAGAACACTGACCAACAGCTTGATTCATTATAAACATAACATTATAACTCCTGTATAAGCTGCTTTAGTGCAGTGTAGTATGCGCACATGAAAATCCCTGCACTTGTGTTTGTAAAATGTGGTCCTTCGTGTCTGTTCCAAACCAAAATCAATGGTATATGATGGAAATTTATTGTAATATGATATATTTTTACTACATCCATTACTCCTAAGTGACATTATGTTGACCCCAAATTCCCTTTGTTGCCTGTTTTCTGGTTTAAAACTAACAGGTTTATGAGTGCTGAGCAGTGCTGATTTCAAGAAGTATTTTCACATGCCAGAAATATAGGAAATGAGATTAAGCACCAGTTTTGGCACGAGCACCGGCACCCTGTCAGTAGAGAGTGGTATCTTCCAGGTCTGGGAGCATCCAGCCTATTTGTAAGGTGACAGAACAGCAAGGGAGAACTAGACCTTTATGCACTAACCACATCACACACAAGGTCTCACATGAAGGCTGAAAGACAGACACCGGCGAACTCTGTACAAAAATCTGGCAGTCTTTATGCAAATCTCCATAAAGACCCCAGCTAGGTTCATAGTAAATCAGGACAAGATGGAAAGGAGGAGGCCAGGAGGGTTAAAAGGTCTCTAGAGCACCACAGAGAGGAGCCGCCAAGCACACAGAATGACTAAATGTGCCATCAGAAGCAGAGGGCCTTCTGCTCCGTCTGTAGTGGATGTCTCTCACTCAAGCATCGATCAGCAACTGAAGGGCCATTGGAGCAGGTTAGCACATGCATCTTCAGACCAAGAGGTTCCACTCCAGCCTCCCTCATACTCCCAGAGGCCCAGAGTCTATGAAAAACCCACAGCAGGACAAGCGAGAGAAGGGTCAGAGTGATGAATATGATGAAAGAGAAAGAGGCTGTTACTGAAAGAGAGAGGAAGACAAAAAGAAAAGAAAAAAAGAGTCAAAGTGTGTGTGTGTGTGTGTGTGTGTGGGGGCAGCGTGGGGAAGTGCATGTGGAAGGATATGTTAATAGGGATCTCAAATGGCAGCCATTAGCAGCACAGTGGAAAGCATTAACAGCATCCACTTTTCTCTCTCTGATGAGAAACGATTGCTCCTGAAATTGTGCACTTTTCGTTATGCAACAACTGAGAGACTGGGAGTTAGGCCATGATAAGGGCCCATCTACGCTTGGCATGGTTCTTGTCATTATCCTCCAGCACGGTGTACATCAGTTGATCTCGCTGTCTCTCCCTCTTCTGAGAAGAGCTCCATACTTAAATGGAGCCATTGTGAAAAACAGTGCCAGGTTGCAGAACTACTGAGTGCAACAGACCTGAAACGTGTTGATTTTCAAACAAGTTCTTCCATGTCTGCAGGGGGGCGATGTGAATCAGCAGGGCATCGCATAGCTCCTCTAATGAAAACGTGTCACTGGATTGATCTACTCTAGTAAGAGTTGTTAAACGTAAATGTGCTTGGAATATGTGGAGAGTGCACTCTGCCCTTTAGACTCTTGTTCTTCCCCTTTGCCATTTTCAAGGCCTCAGTGGTGGGGGTAAGGGAAAAGAAGACACAGCTGGAAAATCCCAGAGATGCTCAAGGGCACAGCACCAGCAACCTGATGAAGTATACTTTGATATCACAACCAGTGGGTTTTAAGTTCTAAGACAATTTAACTTGTTCCTGCAGTCCCAGGTGTGGAGGCTTAATCCATTAACACAGGCAAATTGTCAAACAGGCCTACCCTTCAAGCTGCATCAATGAATGGATTCCTCTAGGGAACTGACCTAAAAGAGCAATGCAAGACTCTTAGTACAAAGCCGCAGCATTCTGCAACACAGCAGCACATAGCAATTAGGGTAAATGATACATTGCTAGTTAGAAAACAAATCCTGGAGAACTTTCACAGAAAAGTCCTAATCCAAACACCAGGAAATGGAGATTAGAGTTCCGTCAAAAAGTGCTAATTCCCTGGTTCCATGAGTTACCAAAATCCCTCAAGAATCTCATAAGGTCACTGCTCTCTGAGAAGACCCATGTTTTACATCAGTACTTCTTAAGCCTGGTCCTGAAGACCCCCTGCTCAGGATCCCTGCTCCCAACCTACTTTACCCAACTAAGCAACTATTTCATAAGACTTTCCTATGTTGATATGACTATATACAGCTGCTTCTTATTGACAAACATCTCCAAAGATCTTTTAATGCTCCCTTCCTATCCAGTGTCAACCAGAGGAAGATAGGTTCCCCTTTTGATTCTTGGTTCCTCTCAAACTGTCTTCCTTCTTTTGGCTTTAGGGAGTTTTACCTTGCCTCTGCTGCCTTTGACGTACTCACTAGAGGTTCAGATATGGATTCTTTTTTTTTTTTTTTAAATAGCGCTATACTTAAATTAGACTTAACCTGTGCAATAGGAGGAAAAACACAAATAAAAATGCATCTTAAGGCCAAGGAAAACATGTTTCTAGAATTATGGTTTACGGGTCTTAATCCCAGGTCCTTGTAATTTTTTTTTTTTTGCTCCAACACATCCACTTTAAAAGCTTGTTAAGCAACTAATCAGTTTGATCAGGAGTGTTGTTAAAAAAAAGAAACCAAAATACGCAGGCCAGGGTACTCCAGGACCTAAACTGAGAACCACAACTGTAAAGTGACAGACTAGTTTTGCACAGCTTGTGAATATACTAAACTCACCTGTGCGCACAGAACTGGAAACTGATTTAGTCGTGAGAACTGCCTGCTAAAAGCAGAGCAGAGTCTCCCCTAGTGACAGCATGTAATGAGGCCATGTCCTGTTTATCTTCACCGGCACATGAAGACGTAAACACTGCATCAGTACCTCCAAAAACCACGAGCAGAGCTGCTAACTGGATATCACCCTCATCTTTCTGCATAAAGAGGTGGGCCTGCAGCTGAAAGTCCAGGGGGAACGGCTTGTTTTTGCCTGAGACGCCCCCAAAAGGGAAACTGATGACACAGTCTCCATGCATTACAGCAGCACAAACAGAACGCATGCTGCCTACGCCAAGCCGCTGCCGCCTCCCACTGCAGATGCTCTTATTCACCTCCAGAGGACCTAACTGCAGAGAGCATGGCAGTAACACTAGTCCACTTTTCGGGTTGGGGAAATGGGGGAGACTCAAATTAAACCAGTTACAATTTTCTTTAACCAGCTGGTGGAAGCCGATCAAACCAACAAAGAAGTCCTTTGTCCAGATAAATCCGTGCTAATCACGGGCTGCATATCAATGACCATATGCAGTCAGTCATCTAACTGCAAATCTGAGCCATTACTGGGGGAAAGCAACAGCTTCATGTGTGGCCAACCACTTCAAGCTATGATAAGTCACACACATATGTGCCTTAAATAACACACGGCTGGAACTTCAGAAGAGGCCTGAGTGGAGTCAGAAGTGTTTTTCCCCCCTAAGCTGGTTGTGGGCCAAAACTGGCTTTTTACTGGCTGTTATATGATGATTTAGTGCAGTTACTCTGCACTAGGAGGATAAGATCTTGTACTCCAGTGGCAGATCTCTGTGTGTTTGTGTTCATATAAAAGTAGTGTCACTCTGCTAGGAGGACCAGAGAGGAACATGCCCTGTGAGCAGACAGGCCAGTAAAAGGTCAGTTTCCCTCTTCATAGAGGAAAGAGGTGATGTAGCATATAGAGAAGAGACAGAGGAAGAGATCAAATCAAGCTGTGGGAAAAGGAGGCAGAACAGACGATGTGGGCTACAAAGTAAAAGGTGAAAGACTTATTCACTGACTATAGAATGGTGTGCGTGTGTGTGTGTGTGTGTGTCGGTGGGACACACAATGACACTGTGCTGCCTGCAGGCTCCACTCCCCTGACTGCACCACCTGTGATCAAAAATGTCAAAGCTCTCGAGTCTCACTCACTCACTGGCTGTCTGTCTTTCTCTTCTATCTCTCAAACAGGAAGCTGCGGGCCTGTCTCTAAAGCTTCTCAGAATCAGTAAAACCCAGACGAAACAGCGGTAGCAGGCAAACAGCACATCAACAGTCAGGCCGCCCCTCAGTTAACCCACGCCCACATAAATACATACATACATACACAGAAAAAAGAACAGTAGTGCAATATGACAATATTTATCATTTGAGTTCATCTATGTTTAAAAAAAAAAATGCTTAATATATACTGGAACAGAATTCCTGAATTTGTGAACACACTGACACTGTCCAATAAAACAAAGAAACCACAAAAGTCTGATTTATTAATAGCTCAGCTAGCATCCTGATGGAAGAAGAGTTTCTTAAAAGTAAACAGGAAAGCAATAGACATTATTCACAGAAGTTAATACAGTACTGCAACACAAGGGTTTGAAAGCAATAGTAAAAACAAAATTCATCTTAGACAGCACAAAATGTGAAAGTACCAATCGATAAGTGATTGAGATCATACCAGATGACTAGACTGATTGAAGATCTATGATGCCAAGCAGAAAAGGTTTTCCAAAAACTAGAAATGTACTCAAAGTTATACTCACATAGCAGTCTGTGACTCATGAGTGAGCACTGCTCGACGCAGACATAGTGTCCTCATAATCGCCTTTAAAACTGATGTTTCCTGTTTAAAAACTAGCACATTTTAAGGGAAGAATATGAACAGGAAGAATATGAAGCTGATCTTTCTTGCTCCTGTTCTTGTTCATCTGTAATCTTAAAGTTAGTTGAAATATGTGCATATCTCAGGTCATGTAAATATTTCTAGAGTTCAATTTATTTTGTAACATTTAGAAACACTATCAATCTGAGTGGTAACCTTATCTGTTACAAAGCTTTTAGGCTTGATTTGTTATAAGACTGGGTTGGATAAATTCTATTTTCTCTAATCCACCATTTTCTGTTGAACCTGAGAATTAGATAGGCGCCATTTCTACTCACTTTTTTGCTTTCTGACACAACCTGGACCAACAACCTGCCTTGATTTGACTGTACTGTAGTTTCAGAAGAGAAAGATGGACAAAACACCTTTTGACCTTTTATTCTGTATCATTTGTTCCTGTTTCACACAGACATTTAGCACCCCCACCCCGGACCAGTGACCACGACTGCTGGGTCCAAGTGTGTGTGAGTAGGTGTGTGAGTGCGGGTGGATGCGTAGTGTCGTGATTTGAGTGGGCAGGTATAATGATTGAGATGTGATTGCCCTTGCATGTGTGATAGAAAGAGAGGAATCATTTCAGTAGGCAGGTACATCTGTGCAAATGTGTGTGTGTGTGTGTGTGTGTGTGTGTGTGTGTGTGTGTGTGTGTGTGTGTGTGTGCGTGCACGCAAGAGAGACAAACAGGATGGATGACTCAGAAGGTTTGAGCACTCACTTGCACCCTCACTTCCTCCAACACACATCTCTGCTCTCAGAAAAACAGCCGTCACCTGTGAAGCCCTCATAGCGCACAAGTGTGTGCGCACGCTCAGCACCTCGGCACTGATTCACGGCGGCTTCATTGAGAAGTTTCCTGAATGAAGAGGCAGCTGTTTACTGAGTAACGTTTCGGTCCAGAACATTGAAGGAGCCGAGGCTTTTAGTCATCACCACATCAAACTGTCAAAGAAAAACACACAGCGGCCACAGAGAGGTACATGGTTTACAGCTCATTACCCTTTGAAGGAGGCCGTCTTACGCGACAGGGTCATGCTGTTCCTGAAGTTCCTGAAGCTCCACAGCCATATGGACAGCAAGCACGATTCAGCAGGCTAGAATCAGGGGATACCTTCTCTCTTAATCTCCACTGGCTGATGGAGATAAGCCGGCCTGACTGCCTGCAGTCGAGGGGACTGGTATCTTCCCATTGCTGCTGGAGTTTGCCCTCGACTGGCTGGGCAGGCCTTTCTAATTTACAGGCTCTCTCAAAGAACCCAATCTGCCATCTGCTCCCTAATCAAACCACTGATTAAATGACATGTACTGCTTAGCCTGTGTCATCCAGACAATTAACACTACCACGCTTTGAAAGCGGCTTTGAAATAATGCCTTTCCCAAAGTCTGAAAGCTGGGCGGTGATCTTGGAACAGTGATGAGGACCCATCAGATCAGATGTTATTTTTTACTTACATACACAAGATTTAAAAATGCTATTTCACTGCCAAACATAAAACAATCAATATAACCTTGTTAACATACATATAACCTTGTTAACATGAAAATAACTGCAATCTGGTGTGCGGTCACTTCAAGCGGTGGCTGCTCGCCCTATATTCAAAAACACCACCATCACAATATATAAACAATTTGTCATTATTCACAGAGAATTCTGTGCAGATGTAAAATATGTATAGAAATAGCTGTGCATACAGTGGAGCAGTTACCCCTAATTTAATTCATCAGACAAGATCTGGTTGACAGATTACAGGACAGAATTAAAATTTTGCTCTTTAGTTCAATACTGGAGCTATGAGGCCATTGTCACACTGTAGCTTTTATCAACATGTTTTAATTATTGTTTCAAAAGTCTTATTTGTCCCTTTCTCTGAATATGAGAGTCTGCCTAATGTAATTACAATTGTATTTGGCATTCTATTTGATTGTCTGGCTGCTCGCATGGACCACCAAGTGAGGTTACAAACAAAGTAAAAACAGGGATATTTTATTATTATGCACAACCAGACTAAACAGCTATCTAACAGGAAAAAAGATAACTAACAGTGTAAAACCACAGCCTTTGAAAATCTACTATTTGATCCACTGTAAAATGGCCATCAGAATCTCAGCCGATATAATAAAACAAAACACCACAAAACAGACCATCCTTCCACTTTGAGGAGAGAGGGGAAAGCACACTTATCATAAGCCTCTGTAAGCTCATGGTCAACATGTGACACTGGCAGAGACGGTTTGCGAGACAAGCAATACCCCAGCATTTGTTTGGTCCCAGTCTGGACACACAGTCCACCCTCTGAGGACTCTAAGCCCCAGGTGCTCTGGCAAATTCATGCCCTAGATCTTCTAAGAATAGCTCTGGTGCCCAGTCAAGCGGCAGCACACAAACAAGCTGCCCTGAACACATCAGGGCCGACCAGACGAGAACTAAGCACAGCCCTGAGCTAGCACACTCACTAGCAGGAGGAGGGGTATCCAATGGCCTCAATACGTAGAGGACAAGGCAAAGACACAGTAAACACCCACAAACATTCAAACAGTGCAGAGATGAAAACAATGTCTGCAAATGCTACTCTGTGTTTATGCAGAGATGCGTACAAGAACCATACATTCACTTTTGAATGAAAACCCATGCCATGTCAGTATCATGTAAATGATATGTTAAACCAATGGGAAAACAAGTTTGTCACAAAAAATCTGCCTCTTACTTTTAGGGTGAGATACAGCAAGGAGCAGGTAAACAAGACACCTAGCCAAGAAAACAAGTTAAAACATCTCAGAAAACCACAGTGGTATAGACCCTAACCCCTCCCGGTTATAAGATCTAGACAAAATAACTTGATGATCCAACGAGACAGGCGTAGGTTAGGAAGTGTCACAAACTGGGCTCGCAAATCAAACAGTGAACCAGTCTCGAAAACAAGGACCCGTGTAATACGGAAGACACCAACAAAAAAAAATAAATAAATAAAAATTACAGTACAGTTATATGATTTTGCAAGGTTAATGTAATAGATTCCACATGATTCAAAAAACGACAACAAAAACTAGATGAGATGGAAAGGAAATAATTCACTGACCCAAAAACAACACCCTACACAGAACAAAACAGACAATACTTTAACACCACCCCCGCACACACCCCAAACATATTGGGTCATAGTGCTCGAAGGATTGGTGAGACTGTAAATTACAAGATTGAAATCCAATTTAACCAACTTTGTGAAAGACCATGTAGATCACACCACTGACTTCATCTGACTCCATCCAGACCCCCCACCCCCATTGTTAGCACCGTTGTTAGCAAAGCTAAAATATTCAGCTCAAGGACTTGCAACATTAATGTAACATCCAAAACTAGCCCACTGTGGACAACTCTTTCAGATTTCTAGGTGTCTGAAAGTAAGTTTATGAAGTGAATGTGCTCAAAGAGGATTAAAAATGATGAAGCTTTCATGCAAACACACAGACCCATGAGGGTCAAGCACAGTAAAGCTCTAAAGCTGGAGTGACTTCCCTGCCTGCTCTCTCGGGGGTCACACATGTCCCACTAATGAAACACATTCAGGAGAACTTCAAAGGTCTTCCTTATACACACACTAGCGCCCCAAATCCCATCACACCTCCTTACTGCACATATATCAGACTTCAGTTCCTCTTGGGGAGAGCACAGATCCTAAAAATACATCACTACAGAAACTGCACTCCTCTTGGAGTCTGAGCTCATGGAACCTTCTTCCCTGCTGCTAATGGGGGAGTAATCCTGAGGGAGTATGAAGGTTTCCCCATCTCTTACAGCAGCAGTACTGCACACAGTTCTGCTCCTCATGCTATTTCAATACTTTCAATCAGTCACGGGACGCCATTGAGGGTTCTGACTTGCATTCCCGTACATACAGTGGCTCAGAGATTATAAAATTAATGCCTCGTGCCATTACTGTCTGCCATCATTGACTAGGAAGGTAATGATTATTATTGAATGAGGGTGCATATGAACAGTTGGACAGAAAGCACATTTATTATTTATGCCAAACCTCGAATCATTTCATAACAGGACTACCTGGAAACATCCTGACAAAAGCTTTAATGGACTCTGAAAGTGTGTGGCGAGGTGGGGAGGAGGGGCTGCCTTATGCCATGTAAATCGAAGTGCTGCTTTTAAAGCTACATTGAACTGCCAGCAAAAAATAAATAGTTCTTTAAATACTGCTGTGGAAGGGAAGCTCCACTACTGCTGAGCTATTAATGGTGGAGCAAAAGCAAGAGTACAAAAGGCTTCATACATTTTCTTTAACAACCCCCGCCCCCCCTCCAAAAAAAAAACTTTCCTGACAAGCCCAATGTTACCAGTAACAGAAATGAAGGGAAAGCTAAGAGCTCTGAATTATTTTTACAAAAAGTCAACACATTCCCCTCGACCAGCCAAGAATCTCCTACATGTAGGTCTCTCTGACGTCAATACTGGACCTTCCCAAACTCTCTTTTCCTCTTGGTCTCTCGCTTTTGGCAGCCTTTCTACAGGTCGTGGGATTATAGGGAGGGTGGAACCTCGAATCGCACACTCCAACACCGCTCTGCCTGTTCACTTGGAAGAGTGGCCTCAATCTGCAGGCTCATAAAGAATGTGTTCCAGTCAGCTGAGAAAGACTTGGAACCCAGGCAGGTCCTCCAGAGCAGAATGGCCATCAGTGTCTTCCTTTGACATCCCTGAACATCATTAAAGCGTACACTTATGGCCCATCAAAACTTATTTTAGGAGCTTAATCATATCACACAGTGCGGGTTATACAAGCTGATTGTTGTCACTCCTTATTTCCCCCACCATTAAATAGGTAAACAGGCCAGCCAGTCAAACTCACAAGCTGCCTTGCTTGGATGAGATTCAGCCTTGGCATGTAGCTTGCTTTTGCTTTCTACAATTCTGATTTCATACGAGGTCCTTTCAAACACAAACAACTAGATTCAGATCACATGCCTGGCACAGATCCAATAACTGATATAAGCGGGGTTATACATACAGGAGTGTGTCACACAGACAAGCTTGGTTTTGCAGTGTCAAGCTCTGGTCATACAGCATCTAGTCAAAGTAGACATTAATAACAGAAATTCCAGGTCTTTAAAGAAAGACCAAGTTTTACATGAAAATATTAGTATAGAGAGTTTTATTGAAACATAGAGGTAATAAAAGACGTAAGGCTTGTGTGGTGTTTCCACTTTGCTGTTTTATTATGAAAAAACCAGTGAGAGTTTTTCCTTGCTTGAAAACATCAGGAATCAACTTCCTTTTAACGTCCACTGAGCCTGACTCATCAAAACAGGATCATCTTAACAATTTTTGTGTTGAGACTGTTGCATTCAAATGTGTAGTTAATTTTAATACAAATTCTCCCAGTCTTACATTTATTGGATGACATGACTTACATAAGATAACCCGGCCAGAAAAAAATCTAGGAGAATTACTGAAGAATTACTTTGCACACAGGAGTCAATTTATTTATTAAGACTTGCTAATACATTAATATCCCGCCTACTGTTGACAGTGCAAAAGACCAAGAAGGATTTCTCCAAGAATCCCAGCTTTACGCCGTTTGTTTTGCATTTTCATATTCATACACAGTGAGGATCTAAAAAGGTTTTTAGCTGAGCTCATTATGAGTTGGTGAGTCTTAGTTCCCATCTGATGTCAACAGCCCCTCCAGTGGCAGCTAATCCACACACTAGCTGGATTTGATCAGCCACAGCTACCGACCTCCAGAAAGAAAGTCATCGAGCCCTGAGATGAGACAGAAGGAAGCTGCTCTTCTAAAAAGGGGCCAATCTGTTCTTTCTGCTTCACCTGGCATAGATTCAAAGTCACTTTGACCTGCACAGTTCTACAAGTTCACTTAAATCTAACCAGTGAACCCACCTGCATTCTGCTTTGAACTCTGTGATGGAAGGAGTGCAGGTCCAAAATGAGGCCTTATGTCCAGCAGAGTTTATCTAGGCTATCTTCCCCCAGCAGCAGGAAGGATGACCCTGACTCACAACAGTAACATGTTCGGCTTGTTTAACAGCTTGCTTGTTTCCTTTCCCAGCTCCACAAGCCAGTATTAACGAAGATTAGCCCGTGAAACAACAGAAGCAATTTTGGACACAGAGTGGAAACGTCCAGCCTGCCCCTTTCCTGAGGCACTTCCTGAGGGCTCCACTCAGCCCCATGGCCCTCTGCAGTAACAGCACCACTCTGCCACACAGTACAGGGCACTTGCTTCCTGTCATAAAAAGCTCAGCATTCTTTTTTTGGTGCTCTTGTCTAAAACAATACCAAGCCCACTGCATTTCCCACTTGTTACGCAGGCTTGTAGCCTCACCTCTTATTAAACAGCAGTAGTGATGAGAGACAAGCGGGAAAGTGGAAAGATGGCAGCTTTTAGTAGGGAAGGAGAGAATGAAGAGATGAGGTCTTCTTTGTGCTCCACCTAGTAGACTGAGACTGCAGGATTTGTCTCTCTGGTTGTACAGTTTAAAATACTGTTCTGCAGGGAACCCAAGGTATCAGCAATGCTCAGACGCTCAAATGCTCTGACCCTCACCGCAACACACCCAGATTGTGAAGATTGTGATCTGTTGAGACTCATTCATCATTTTATAGAAGGCAATTATCCCAGCTTAGCAGCCATTTTTCACCATACACTCAGGCAGAAAAGGAAAATACTTCAAACGAGGGTTAGTGTCACATATGTAACACACATAACAAGGCAGTAAAATAAACAGATTAAGAGGAAAAGCCTACTAAAAGTGTCTTCACATTAGGGCAGCATATTGTCACTGTTGGAACAACTTAATACCCCAATGTTGCTGTTTACACACACACACACACACACACACACACACACACACACACACACACACAGACACACACAGACACACACAAACACACAAACACACAGACACACACATATACAGACACACACACAGA